>JAQGCA010002082.1:0-14912 GCA_034698945.1 Protaphorura quadriocellata | reverse complement strand
TCAACAGTCGGACGGGTAATCAAATGAAAATGGTGATCTGGAAAAATATTTCTTGAGCAATTTTGTCTGGAAAGTCGGACATAGTAGATGTCTGAGGCAGATACAATGTTATTGGAAGAATTTCTTCTGAAAGTGTTTTGCAAATAAGAATTTGACTGGAGAGTTTTGTATGGAATCATAGGCGGATATAGAAGATAAAGCGCTGGTTAAACATTCGTTCGTATACAAAACTCTGGTTCGGTTGGAAAGTCCTACGATGATAAAGAAATGAAAGCCAGCAGAAAAAGATAACTGAGATCTGGAAATTACTTTGACTGGATTTCAAGATAATATAGAGATTTTACAGCATGTACATGTCAGAAGTGTTCGGTTGGCGAAATACGGGACTTATATATGTATATGTTATATATTCAAATGGATCAGGGTTCGCGGACACACCTGGACGCGACGAGGATGAGATAGTGACAGTGCCATTAGGATTCACACAAGCAACCGCACCCGCACCCGGACTAGGCCCGCCAGATGAATCTGAAAATATTTTAAAACACATTGGTTTAAAATAATGGCGGAGAGTGAGGTTATTGACCTGAGCCAGAACTACCTGATGAGTTGTATGAAGTCAACGTTTCATTTCCGCAGAAATCGCCCGTGGTTCCATTGCGGCCTCCATTAAGGAATCTTGGTCTGGCGTTACGTGTAGGTGGTGGCGGAGACTGAAGTTGTCGACCTGAGCCAGAACTACCTGATGAGTTGTATGAAGTCAAAGTTTCATTTCCGCAGAAATCGCCCGTGGTTCCATTGCGGCCTCCATTAATGGATCTTGGTCTGGCGTTACGTGTAGGTGGTGGCGGAGACTGAGGTTGTTGACCTGAGCCAGAACTACCTGATGAGTTGTATGAAGTCAAAGTTTCATTTCCGCAGAAATCGCCCGTGGTTCCATTGCGGCCTCCATTAATGGATCTTGGTCTGGCGTTACGTGTAGTTGGTGGCGGAGACGGAGGCTGTTGACCTGAGCTAGAACTACTTGATGAGTCGTATGAGGTAAAAGTTTCATTACCACTGAGGGTGCCATATCCTCCTGACCCAGATGTACATTGGGAACCGTGACCTTGAGGTTGACAACCGCCTGGCCCTCTTGGTGGGGGAGGTGGAGGACCTCGACCTCGATTTAATGCTTCGTTGGCAGGGATGGTACTGTGCTCATTGATAATTTCCAGGACCAATTGAACAGCCTCGTGATTTTCCTCAGTACTACTGATCAAGGATCGGAGGACCCGCAGTAACTTTGTAAACTCGGTCGGCGTCATTTCAAGGGTTACGAGTCCGAATGACCAATAATATTTTGGGAATGAATTTAGAACTTAGTGAACCTATCACGTGAAGATGACAATTTGACCAAAGTTAGGGGTTATAATTAATATGTATGATTATCAATAATTTGTAATTTGGAAATGTGTGCTTCGAATTTGGATAAATTTTGAACCAATAAATCTGGTTATGAAATTTGTAATAATGTGAACTGACCGTACGTTCGAAGAGCTATATAATATCTGTGTTTGATTCGAAACAATTCAATCAGTTTCGTTTGTTGAATTTTGTTGTTATTGAAACGAAAATTTGGTTCCAGTTTTTGATACATTGAGTCGCCTAAGAAAAGTTCGGAAAAACGTTCAAAGTTGCTCAAGGCGTTATTTTTGGTGCATTGGACCAGGGTCTATAGCTAAAGCCGAACCGTGTATTTTTCGTAGAGATTGGGTTGCTTGCTTCTAGTTTTGTCTGGGGAAGGTACGTCTAGGTTCTAGGTGATTTTAAAAGATTTTTGGATTTTTACTATTCACGAAAGTTCATACGCTGGTAGCTTGATTCTGTTTGAGATCTTGTAACGTAAAAGTTATACGCACTATCAAGTACAAGAATATACGTTTTCCGATGAGACGATACCATTATAAAATCAAAATCACACAGGAAAATCCAATCCAAGTAAACTTTTATTGAAATTGTAACATTCACAAATAGTAGAGGCATTGTAAAAAAATAAAACAGATTTTGGTTTTGTTGAGAAGTTTAAAAGAAATTAAAATAAACTGGAAACTTGAAATCACCGAGAAGCCAGATCCTCTGAGTTTCAACTTCACAGCCGCCATTTTCTTTACTGATATGAAAGAGTCAATTCGATTTCGAAGTTTTAAGGTTTCCCCGTTAGCCCCATCTCACACTTCTTCGGCAGAAATTGTTGATATGAAGCAACTTTTGTGGTTCCGGATGGGACACCCGATAAAAATCGTGAATCAAAAGAACCAATTGATTGTCGTTGCAGACCAATGTGATTTATAGCATCACGGCTTTGATCATTTCTGATTCGCTGCACTGTTGATTTTTGATGCCTTGAAATGTAACTTCTCCACTAGGATAGAAGGGTCCAAATGAACGGAGGTGGAGTCGATATTAAATATCTGGTCTGTGGTCTCTCTCCAAGTCCTTTTTCTTTGTTCACGACAATCAATTGACAAGGACGATAATAGTAGTTGCAGCTGAGGTTCTAAAATGGAGCAAAACCAGAAAAGAAACATTAATGTCACTACTTTGATTTGATTTGATTCTTTATTAACGTGTTTTACCAACGCATCCTGATTGCTGATACATTTAAGTATAAGTAGAATGGCTTAATTCAGCGACACAACATCAATAACTAATCTAGACCAATTAATACCAATAATCCAATCACAAAAGACCAATCAGAAAATCCAATTAATAATTAAGCGAGCGGAACGTAGCGAAGCTTTTCTGTTCACGAAGGTGGTCCGAAATCCGTTTGTATCTCTCCCATATGCACGTGAACACTTTTTTGTCCAGAGCTTTTCTCCGGAACTACTGGGCCGTTTGGACTCAAATTTTTAGGGGAGATTCCCCTGGCGGTGTAGTTGTGTCCAAACTACATTTTTGAACGTCTGCTGCTAAGGGGTGTCCAACATAATATTCTACTAACCGAGATATTATTTTGCTGTGCAAGGTATAATTTTCTTGTGCAATGTATTCATTTACTGTGCAAGGTATTATTTTACTGTGTTTTCAGTCTTCCGTGAAATCCCTCTATGCTACTGGGCGATAAAATAACACTCCTTCTTTCTCAAAAGCCGGGATGATGAGCTTCGCTTCGCTCGCTTTTCTGTGGCACAACCGTTGACGGGATGACATATATTCCTAGTTACATAATAGTGCACGAGAATGAGTAACTACACTATTCAACAATAACGAAGAGTAGAGGTGCAGACTTATCAACTTTTTACAAACTCACACAAGCAGGCACAACTTGAGTATGGTAATGTATTAAGGCAACTTGAAGCAAGAAATTTTCATGTTTATACGGATATTCGACCAAAGACTCCGGAAAATAACATATCAATTCAACATGAATAGTTTTAGTCCATTTGGTACTTACCTTATACACGACAAGGCATTGACGTAGATTAGTATTCGAAGCTAGTAGCACTAGTTGACTTAGACGATTTCGTAGACGACTTCTGCTTCGGCCATTAGTAGAATTATTCTCAACAGGAGGAGACGAATCTTCACTGAAACCAGAATCAGCTGTAATATCAGCCAACGGCACTGGACTCGGACAAAAGATATCGGTCAAAAGACTCGGTGTGTCCACGCAAGGATTTTCAAGGTCTGGTGACGAAACAGACGACGAATAATCGTCAGTTACTAAATCTGGTACTGGACCGGAAGGACTTCACTTATTCTTCACTTATTGAATTTTCACCAAATACAATAAGGACTTAAAATCACCGGAATGTTGTATGTTGTCAGCCCCACTGTCTGCGTTCAGTTAGTCGGCTTCCAAGTTTGAACCCGCCGGAACTTGATGAAGGAGAACTGACCTCTGAGTGAACTTCAGGACATAGATCGGGCTCAACTTGTTCCTCTGTGGCCAATAATTGTTCATCTTCATCCGGAATCAGCGTGTAGTCTCCTAATGATGACGGAAGGCACGAAGAAATATCCTGAGGTTCATGGTTGTCCGGTACATCCAAACAAGGGCGGATCCAGGAATTTTTCCAGGGGGGGTTCCAAATAATTAATCGTGCACACATGGTTGCAGACAGGAACGCCCGCCGCTTGCGGCGGTCCCCGCGGAGCGGCCGCCGGAGGCGAGAAATTTTTTCCGACCCTTTTTAACATAATGTTGCATGTAAAACGTACGTTTAACGCCAAATATCTAGTCTTTTTCAATTCCATCTAATAAGTATTTTTTTTAAGGGGGGGTCTGGACCCCATGGCCGCCACTGAAACAAGGTACCTCTTCGATTAGTTCCTCGCGTTCATCTCTGACCAAATCGTCAGCTTCATCTTCTGAAGGCAATTCTGAATCAGAATCGATCAAGTCGTCATCTTCTGGATCCCAAGTCCAGGCGTCGTCCATTTCAGCAAGATCGGAATGACTTTCTTCTACATGAATCAAGTCTCCGTAATTCGAACCCAGAAATGAAGAACTTTCTTCTGGTTCTAGGTAGACCATTTCCACTTCGGAGGACAAGACTTGTTCCACTTGTTCTTCGATTTCATCAGTGTTCGAATTCTCAACTTTACTTCTTGGAAGTGGAGGACAAGTCAGCGTACTCTCAGGTTCTGAGAATACCCCGGTAAGTGTCTCATTCGCGTCACCAGTGCTTGCCACCGTGATTTCTTTGTCCTCGGATGTTTCCTTAATGTTATCTGTCGAAGAGTCATCACGACCGTCGACTTTGTCACCATCACCAGGACCTGGATTGATTGTCTTCGAAGGCTCTTCCGTATTGATATTTTCCGACTGATTGTCCAAGTTTTCCATGTTGTGGTTGTCGTTATGATCCGAATCGTTGTCGTCATCTTTAGAGGTTATGTAGCAGCAAAATAGTTTCTTCCAAAAACTAGCACACGCCATTTTTACCCACGCAGAACTCTCACTCACTCACCCGAAGACAATTTATCTGGACAGAATTTTTGTGTGACATTACCGAAAAAATTGTTCTAGCGTTCTGACCGAGTCTGTGGATCCCGATCGGGGTCATCAAATTTCCCGAAGCGGTTTCAACAATCAAATTGCCGATTGCTGGATCACTTAAATGTTTTTTTTTTGAACCAAATCTTTTATTCAGTCTCCGCTTTCCATCAAAAATTGCCCACAAGACACGGAATACAATTACATTTAATTTAAGAATAATTCCAACAATTCGAACGATTCAATGCATCGGTATTTTGTAAAAATTAATGCTTGGTGTCTAATATGTATTCCACCCTACCTACAGCATGAACCACAATAGGAACAATCAAGTAGAATACCTCAACGATAGATCAACTCAAGTGGGATCACAAGCAAAATATTTCAGCTCCATCTGAAATCGCGTTCCCTCGCAGCGCGCGCTGGAATTTTAAAAATGAGTTTTTTTTCGGTTTTTTAGCCAGTTCTTCAGGGTCCTTCGCCTGAAAAGCATACTTGAATATCTCGAAATGCCAAATTCACTACCACATTCACAAGTGTTTTCTGAAAATTTTAAGCCATGGTTCGACCATTTCTGAGCAAGTCCATTTTGCCTCAGAATTTCGTTTTCGTTTCGACATTTCGTTTTGATTAGTTCGAGATTTGGTAGAATCTAGACTGTCGAAAACCTATAACGTTTCAATTTCACTTTTCGTTTTGATTTTTATCCTGACAACTTTGTTCACTTATTGTACTGTTAGTGTCTCCTTAGCCCATGTCCTCGGCTCTTGCAAATTTGGTGAACTACTAATCACTACCCGACACCATCGAATACGTTCCTTAATTGCTGCATCTCTGAAGGCCACAAACACGGCGGTTCACGAAGAAATACATTGTGTAAATGAAAAATACTCAAATCGTCGAGTTGATATTATAGCATTCGATCAAGACTCGAGGGAAGGTTTTATAATCGACCCAACTGTCCGGACCGAAACGGGCAAGGATCAACCGGAAAATGTTAACCGGGAAAAGCAAGACATATACACATAAGACATAACCCTTGCATACCCTATTTAAAAGAAAAATATAATCTTCGTCATTTGGAAGTGATTGGATTGCTAGTTGGATCGAGGGGGACTGTTACCACCTTTTTCGAAGAATTTTGTTCAAAGTTTAAATTGCCAAAGAAATTAGCTATCGACGTTGCCATCATAGCACTGAAAGGATCTTCTGAAATTCTCCAGAATCACTTATATAACTCATCTTGATATATATGAAAATAACATAAAATTAAACAATTTACTAAAACTATTAATAATTTAAAAAAAAAAACATTTTGTAAAACGTATACTGAGTCCTCGGGCTACCATTATTGTGATGGCAGTAATTGTTGCTGTTAAACAAACGATGATGTTCTCTCTCTATACGAAGCCCTAAAGTAAAAGAAATACTAGGAATTTATATAAGTTCCGATCGAAATTCTTACGAATTTTTATGTATTGTGTAAGAGAGGAGGTTCGTTTGTTGGAACAGTTCTATAACAAAATTTAATTTGTATTCTGTGTCTATATGGGCAATTTTCGATGGGAAACGGAGACTGAATAAAATATTTTGGTTTAAAAAAAATTAACTAAATTATTTTATTGCAGTTACAATTATGAACTATTCTCTTTGTACATAGTTTTGATGCATTATTACAATGATTACATTGTATCTAAATGTTTATGATCGTTGGACTAGTAACACAATCAAACAGGCTTTCAGACTTATTATGGAAGAAATAGTTTAAAGCACAAATAATGTTGGAAACTTCTCTCTCTTCACTAACCATGTTATATTAATACGTTTTGTTATTACATTAGTTGTTTAAGGTAAATACAATTACTATTCTCTGTTATTCCTTTGTTTTCAAAATAGTCCGAATGCGAATGTTGCAAACAGTTTATTCTGAAAATGACCTAATAAAATCAACTAGCTAGGCCAAGCAAATGAGTTTTGGCCATTTCAATAGCAGCCACGTACAATTCTAATTTGATGTCAAGAGCAGTTCTATCTTGGATTAACCAAGTAAATAAAGACGATTCCTTCAATCGACTACTCGAGAGAAATGTCGTTTTAAAGTTTTGTCTCAGGTTTTATTGCATTTAAAATTAATAGCATTATTATTGGATTGTGTTTAACTTGGCGTAGTTGCTTCTCGCACCCGGAAGGGAAGATCAAGCAGAAGAATCTGAAAATAAGATAAAAAGAGATTGTTTTAAACTTATACCAATTGTGCACGGAAGTATTATAATATATTTTTGTTGCGTATACAAACTTTTGTAAATAATTCGGTCGAAGATCGATAAGAATGACAAACTTATAGATTCTGTACGAAAAAAAAAAACATCGGATGACATTTAAAAAACTATTCCAAAGCTAAATTAGTATTTCCTTCCAAATGGTCTTGAAGGGGGACCGGGGACATAGATGTCTTCAAGATTTTCAAACATGGATAATGTTATTCATTCAAAATACTAGATCCAGAGGTCAATTGAAAGTAACTGATAATTACCTGGTACGGAAGAGGTGGACTGATTTGGACTGGCGAACGATTACGCTGTCTTGAAACCACCAATGGAAATTTCCTTGTGATTAATTGTCTACTCTACGACAGAGAGCCGGAAGCGTATAGTTTGTTTAGTTAAACTCGACTCGTCAGTAGCCGGTTGGTCAACGTCAACATGTTCCCGCAAATTAATTCGTGTCTTACAATTTGGACAAATGATCCCAAAAAATGGCGGATCCGAGGATGCCGAAGTCGAGCAGCTACCACCGGTGCCCGCCGTGGTTCCATTGCGATTTCCATTCCTCGGTGTGGGTTGAGCGTTAGGTGCAGGTCGCGGACACTGAGGCTGTTGACCTCTTGATGAGTCGTATGCGGCCAAATTTTCATTTCCACGGAAGTCATTCCCTTCAGCTCCTCGTGGTTGTTGTCCATTATAAGTGCCTCGACCCCGATCTTGATTACCTCCTGGTGGACGTGGGGGTTGATTTCCTCCTGGTGGACGTCGTGGACCCGGAAAGCGATTTAGTATTTCATATGCGGGGATGGTACTGTATTCATTGATGATTTCCAGGAGCAATAAAATGGCCTCGTTATTATCCTCAGTACTGTTGACCAAGGATCGGAGGACATCTATCAACTTCTCAAGTTCCGTCGGCGTCATTTTAAAGACAACGAATTTGGATGACCGATGATATTTTGGAAATGAATTTAGAACTGAGTAAATTCCATGAACTTATCACTTGACGATAACAATTTGGAGAAAGTTAGGGGTTATAATTATGTATGATTCTCGATAATTTGGAATTTGGAAATAATGTACTTCGAATTTGGATAAATTTTGAACCAATAAATCTGGTTATGAATTTTGATGTGATGAACTGAATGAGTCGACGTTCGAAGAACTAGAGACGTCGTTCGACCCCAAACAATTCAATTAGTTTTATTTGTTGAATTTGGTTGTCATTGAAACGGAAAAATTCGGATTTGGTTTCCAAAGTAGGAAAAGTTCGGAAAGGTTTTAAGTTTGCTTCATTGCACAGGGAATGCAAAAACTGGTTTCGTATTTTTAATCAGTGAGGAATATCTTCTAGACTGAACCTGATTTTGAAAGAAACGCATTGGCGTTCGCTGTAAGGTCATTGCTAAAGATGGACCGTGAGATTGAATTCCTTTCAATTATTGGTCTCGAGAATAATGTAATTGGGGATAAGTAATGACAAGTCCCTCTCTGGATTGTTGTGAGGAAGGTAGTTATGACCCACCCTGTAAAAATAATAGAGGCGCCGAAATTACTCTGATTTCAAAAATAATAACACATGATTTGCCATTTTTGACTGTGATTCTCTTGATTCCAAATTATTCCAAAATGAAAATAGGAACAGGTCAAATACTTTGACTGTCACGTTGAAGGAACAGCAATAATTATTGGAGTGACCAGTTGACCAGTAGTGGAGGTGAGTTGTCCAGTTATTTTTTACTAGGTATTTTACTTGATTTGACAAAATAAGAACGAAATTAAAAAAATCGCGTGGGCACTACGTTCAATTCTATAACTGGCTGTCTTATATTCTAGACACTCACCATAGTCTTCTGCACTGCCCACAAAGCACCAAGTATTTCAATGAATGTGCTCGATCACTAGAATTTTAAGGCATGGAGAATTGAGTAGTTTTACGCTTTTACGACCAACCAGTGGGATTGAAAATACAATTACACTTACAACTGTTAAAACATTAATTTTAATTCGTCATTTTTCCAAAATCTTAAACTATTGTTTAGGCGCTTTGATAAAGTTGAACTATCTTCTGAAGTTGCAGTTTGAAAACGTTTGAAATTTTGTGGAATTTTTCTCTACTTACAACTTATAAATTTCATTCGTCATGCAATGTCATGCTCATGCCGGTATTTCTGAAATCAGAAAAAAAAACACATTTTATTCTCAATATTCAAGAATTCTAGTGTTTAACCATCGTACGGTCACGTATTTTACACGTTTTAATAGTTTTTGAAGATTTTGTTTCCAGTGATTCATTTGAAGCACACAACTTTCAGCTTTCTTCTTGTCGCTATATATCAACTTTAGTGACCTCCGATGACGTCCGTTTATTGTTTACCTTTACATAGTACTCCTGTATTCTATTTTCGATAACCAAATCAAGATGGAAGAAGACTTGAATTCATGTACAGGGATTGCAATGAGCAAACAACAAATAATAAATACCAAGAAATCTGTGGCCCATCCTAAGACTCGTGTCAAGGTCATGGAAGCTGTTTCTGAATTGAACAACGAGGACGAAGTATCGCTCAAAGCAATCAAGAAGTACATCACTGAGGTCCACAAAGTTGACACTGAGAAAAAGGCACATTCCATCCGAAAGGCAATCACGAAGGCCTTGGCTAATGGAGAATTAGTTCGAATGAAGGGGTCTGGGCCTAAAGGGTCATTGAAATTACCACTGCTTGCCAACGATGCCACCAAACCGAAACATTTCAATTCAGTAAACCCCCTTCTATTTTATCTCAATGTTGCTCACACTAAAACCTTTCAAATATAAGTTCAAACTCAAACCGTGTCGCCTATCCGATTTGTAAAAAAAAATTAAGTTTTAGTCTCATTCACATTTCGCATCTCCCCTTCCGATGCGCATGTCAAGTGGGCAAGCCTCTCCCCACGTACATTACACCTAAACGAAAGGGGAGAGGAGTTCAAACGTTGTGGGGCAGCGGGTTTGAGGGAAAAGTGAGAGTGAGAGCAACAATATTCTTATACATTTCTGTCTATTATTTTGTTGTTATCACGTATATTTTACGATGCAATTCATGAATGTTTTTACCTTGATTGAACAGGTGTTTACCGTTGAGAAGATTGACAAGACTGAGAAACAATGGGAGGAGCTTCGATACGAATGTGGTTTTTGTGACTCTTCGTTTTCATCCTTCGACTTAAGAACCCAGCACACAAAGGAAGTCCACAGTGATATCCACGAATTCCCATGCAAATATTGTGGTCACTTGTTCATAAGTGAAATAAAGTTGTACACTCATCTAGTCATTCATTCTGAGACTGCGGAAGAGCAACCCTTCAAGTGTCATGTCTGTAATGGTGGATTCAGTAAAAAGAAGCAGCTCAAAAAACATTTCCAATTTATCCATAGGGAGAAGGCAAACAACAATGAGGTACGTGTAACGCAGGGTTGAATCCAGTCAGGAGTGTGTTAAATCTTTATCGTTTTAAGTGTTAATTAATTTAATTGAAAAGGTAATTCGTACTTCAAAGACAGTTTGAGGAATATTTAAAATTACCGGAATTGTTTAGCCTAAAATGCAGACCAAACGGCTGCGCTAGTTGTTAAGTAAAAAGAAATTGAGTTCCCTTTTCTCCAATCACAACCGATGACAGTTCTAAAATTTGACCCTGAAGAGTTGATGAACTATTTCAACAGTTCTCTCTTTCAAGAAGATGTACCGATTCCCGACCTTCGTCTCATGGTAATCGGGGCGCTCGAATTTCTCTTAATGGATCCGATAATGGCTCACGGCGTCTCCTACGAACTCACCAATCGGTAAACTCATTAGATATTTGTTTAGGCTTTTTTGTTATTTCTGTGATATTTGACGTAAAAGAATTTAATTTTCAGGAACGTACAAGAAGCATTTTATGTGAAGAATGACTGTTTGAACGAATTGATTGAAATGGTCCGGGAAGGAATTCTAATTCTTTCGGATGACAGAGCGTATTCGAAAAATAGTTTACACTTGCATTGGTCGAGTCAAAATATCCAAGTCGGTCCGGGAGATTTGAGCAAAGTTCAGAAAGGAAATAGTGAAACGATTAGAAAACGGAGGCGTTCGGATACAGATAAAGATGGTACAGAATCAAAGAGACTTCGAATGGATGTAAATGTTACAAGAAATGAAGATTCGTCCAGACATCATTTGTCTAATGAAGAAATAAGGTTTGCTAGAAGTGTGGTCGGCAGTGATGGAACGCCTGAATTTAATCAGTACTCAGATTTTTTATTTACACGAGAAGGAAAAAACTGTCTGGGAGTTTTGAGAGGAGAAGGTGTAAATTTAACTAATATGTCTAGTATTTTAGGTGGGGCAGGAGGTAAGGCTTCTAAAGCTTTCAAAACTTTATATGACCTTTGGTTTGATGAGCGAGGAAAGAAAACACAATATTTAAAAATTGTCGAAAGAGAAGGACTAAGTCCATCTAATATGTCCAGTATTTTAGGCAAAGCAAGAGCTAATGCTGCAAAAGCTTTTATGGACTTGTATAATCTTTGGTTTGATGAAAAAGGAAAGAAAACACAGTATTTAAAAACTGTAGAAGAAAACGGAATAAATCTGTCTAATATGTCCAGTATTTTAGGTGGGGCAGGAGATAAGGCCTCTGGAGCTTTTAAAGACTTTATACGACCTATTGTTTGATGAGGGAAGAAAGAAAACACAATATCTAGTCAACCTAATAGACAATGGCGTAGGTCTAGCTCGGATGTCCAGTATTATAGGTAGATCAGGAGCTAATGCCGCAAAAGCGTTTCAAGACTTACATGATCTCTGGTTTGGTGAGGATGGAAAGAAAACACAATATTTAAAAACTTTGGACACCCTAAAAGACAATGGAGTAAGTTTGGCTCGTATGTCCAGTATTTTACATGGAGCAGGAGCTAAGGCTCCTAAAGCTTTCAAAGACTTGTATGATCTATGGTTTAATAGGAAAGGAAAGAAAACACGATATTTGAAAACTCTAAAAAGAGAAGGAATTGATCTCTCTACTGTATCAACTATTTTCAATAGAGCAGGGGCTAATGCTGCAAAAACTTTTAAAGATTTACATGACCTTTGGTTTTATGAACAAGGAAAAAAACACAATATCTGGACACCCTAAAAGACAATAGAGTAAGGTTAGCTCGAATGTCCAGTATTTTACATGGAGCAGGAGCTAAAGCTCCGAAAGCTTTTAAAGAGTTGTATGATCTATGGTTTAATACGAAGGGAAAGAAAACACAATATTTGAAAACTCTAAAAAGAGAAAGAATTGATCTGTCTGTGTGCATTCATTAGTGTATTCAGTATTTTAAGTAGAGCGGGAGCTAATTCTGCAAAAACTTTTAAAGACTTACATACATGATCTTTGGTTTGATGAGCAGGGTAACAAAAAACGGCATTTAAAAACTTTAGAAATACAAGGAATAAATCTATCTAGTATGGCCAGCATTGTAGGTGGAGCGGGATCTAATGCTCCTAAAGTTTTGAAAGAGTTTTATGATCTTTGATTTGATGCAGAAGGAAACAAAAAACAGTATTTAAAAACTCTAGAAAATGAAGGAATAAATCTCAGTAATATATCCAGTATTTTACATGGAGCAGGATCTAATGCGTAAAAGCCTTTAGGGATTTATGTAATCTTTCGTTTGAAGAAGGAAACAAATAACAGCATTTAAAGCATTTTATTATGAAAATAGATGGGGAACAAAGTTTTTCAGTGCATAACTTATCCGGCATACTAAGTGGAGCAGGAGCTAAAGCTAACGATGCTTTTAAAAATTTGCATAATGTTTGTTTTAACGACGAAGGAAAAAGAACTTTGACTTTTGGATGATTTCTATGATGCAGGTTTCAAGCCAACTAACTTATCCTCTATATTATGCGGAGCAGGAATCCGTGCTTCGTTTCTTTTAGAAAACTTGCACAGTGTTTGTTTTGACATCGAAGGAGGAAGATCAAAACTTGACGATTTCTGTAATGTAGGTTTTAGATTAGGTGATTTATGCAGTATGTTGAGTGGAACGGCACAAAGTTTAGAAAAATTCCATGATTTTTGTTTTATAGGAAAAGGTATTTGAGGCATTTCTCAAAAGAAGGTTTTACGCCGCAAATCTTATCTGAGATATTACATGGAGCAGGAGCTAATATTTGTTCTGCTTTAAAAGATTTTCATGACATTTGTTTTGATAGGAAGGGAAACAGAATGCAGCCTTAGATGATTTTCTTAAGTCAAGATTTAGACCGAGCGATTTATCCAGTATATTATCCATGGCAGGAAATAATGCCACTTCTATTTTGAGAAGTTTCCATAGATTATGTTTTATTAAAGAGAGTTATTTAAATCACTTCTTAGCGGAGAAAGAAACCTTTTAGGCCGAAAAAATTATCTAAGGTGTTACATAGAGTAGGACTTAGTATTTGTTCTGCCTTTGAAAAATTGCATGGATTTTGTTTTGATAAAGCAGGAAACAAAACTAGTTATTTAAACGATCTTATGAAAAACAACTCAATGAATACGGTAATTGATATACTGTATAAAAAAGTAGAGAAAGTTAAAAAATACTAACTGAACTCATAAGTAAAAGTTTCAGGAGAATCCTGGTTGTAATTTTAGAAAAATATGTTTTTTAGTCGGGTTTTATTCGAATTTTATTTTTAACAGTTTGGTTTGAGTCTCGGTCGCGTCAACATCATCTGTCGTTCACGCATTCTGGTACACAGAGTTTGTATTACTATTAATTAAGTAATTGAGTCGACCTGTAATTCTAATTAGAAAAAGTATATGAAAAGTTGGGTGAGTTAAGTTGATAAATTCCATGAAAATTGTATTTTGAGAAAAATAATGTGAAAAAGTAAAATAAACTAGTAAAACATTTTTGTGACACGTATACTGAGTCGAAGGGCTATCGTTAATGTAACGACAGTGATTATCAATAAATGGTGAGTTTCTCTCTTGTATAATACTTTGAAAATGTAATATTCTTTAATATCAGTATGAATTAAATGTTTCGTTTGAAGACTGGGAAGATTTTGGACATAAATGCAGATGTAGGTCACAGAGTAATAGGAATAATTGATCGGGTCAGTTCAGGTTTAACTAACGAGGGAAGTTAGTTAGGATGCAACTCAACGATCTCGCCCAAACTTTTTTTTCTACAAGACCTTTGCCCCAAACATTCAAAAATGTCATTAACTCGAGCGTCTCTCAAAACTCGATTTTAAAAAAAACATTTTAAATTTTTCAAAAAAAGTGCAAAGAGGGGTTGTTCGTTTTGTTCTCAAGATTTTCGCATGGGATATGCCATGGAACTTTCTACCATAACTGATATCAAGGACCAAACAATTTTCGAAAATCGAAGAAATTATTTTCCGGAAAACAGTTGAAATGTTTGGAATAATAAATTAGAAGATGACTTCAGTATTATAATAAGAAGTATTGATTTCTGAGCCAAAATACATTCAAATATGCAAAGTTATCAGTATTCACTAACGTTGGCTCAATAATCCAAAATAAACTGCTAGCAGTGGAGATGCGAAAGGCGATCCGACGATAGATAGAGAGAGAAAAGTGAAAGACATCCACTAACCGTCGAAAAAGGATTAGAGAGCTGACGCTAAAAGACAGTC
>JAQGCA010002081.1:0-14913 GCA_034698945.1 Protaphorura quadriocellata | reverse complement strand
AATTCGAAATTTGATTTCTCCGGTCTAATATTTTGCACAACACCATTATTTTGGATGGTCTTCAAACTAGCATAGCCGTCGACACTCAACTCGACCAACACTTGGTGTACCTTCCTTGTAAGAACGTTATCAAACGAGATTACTATAATTTGAAACTGAACATCGCCGTTGGTCCATAAGTCTTTCCAAATAATTCAGATACCAAAACAAATAATTTTTAAAATTTAAAATTTTCGAATTTTGATTTTCAAAATTTTGAGACTTTGGTGATTTCAAGATTATTTAGATTCTCGGAATTTTAAATAATTTTTTCTTCAAATTTTGTAAATTTGCATCATTCTTTTTTTTTGAAATTTTAAGAATCTCTTAATTTGAAAAACAATTGAAATTTTCATATTGGAAACATTTGAAAGGATATTTCGACGAACAGTGGAATTCAGTTTCAAAACCTCAAATTGTTATATGCTAATAACATTATTAGGCCATCGAAGTTCAAAAACAACTAAAGACGTTATAGTGAGCGAGTATTCACTAATGGAAAAGAGTAGAAATTATAAAGAAAACAAGTCCTTTCGGAATTTCCATAAAAATGTCTCTTTTGAAAATCTATTGAATATTTTCGAAATTGTGAATTTTTGAACCCCGGTATATTTATTTGGGACACCTTGTATTTACTTTTTTTCCCAAGGTAACCCGCTCATTTTTTATGACTATGACCTCAATTGCTTTACACGTGTAAGCTGGAACGCTGGATGGAACCTGTTGTGTTCTCAAGCTAGGTAAAAGTTCAACCTGACAAGAGAACCACTTCGAATGATTGCTGCAAACGGGGTCAGGTATACACTTTTCCCAACAATTTTGAAGCCAGGACAAGCAAAAAATTAAAGAATTAAAAGTTGTCAGCACAAAGGAAGTACTTTTTTCGCCTGGCTCTGAAAATTTGGCAATGGAAGTTCCAAAGGTCACCCGTTACCCCTATGGAAGTTGAAGAATCATTGGTTAAAAGGTATGCCAAATTTTCCAATTTTTATTTCGTATCAATACTCAGAGGTGACCATGAAATGGACACCTCCAAGTTACTATAAATTGCTATGGTACTGAAGTGAGGAATCTTTCAGAAAGATTCTAATTGTGGGTTCTAAATACATTTTGTTAATTATTTTCAATCAAAATTTTGAGAATAAAATTATTTTGAATTTTTTAACATAATTGTAATGCATTTGGTTGGGAGCCCTCAACACTGCCATCGAACGAGAAATGGAAAAGTTGGCACGCACTTAATAAGTTGTCCTACTAGAGAGAAAAAATGGACTCATTTCTGCATTGTCCAGACCACTTTTAACTAACTTTACTCATATCAGGGGATTCTCATTTGGTATGAAAAATAGTACGGCGAGTACACGTTGGAGCATCAGTGGAAGTAGTGCCCTTATGAGTGGGAGGTTGCGGTACTTTCATAATATTTGGTAGCAGTCATCTTGTCAGTGGTTCAACTTGTCAGTCAACCTTTTACTAATCCCCCAACTGGTAACTACACCTCGAATTAAACATCATTGTCGATCTCATAATTGAACAGATTTTTAGAAAATATTTTCCTTTTGAAATTTTGACTTCCTGACATCACTTTGAATTATAACGTAAGGTGAGTTCAGGAAGAGTTAGCATTCCAAGGAAGAAATTACCTGACCCGATCGGAACCTCAACCCAGATAGATTACGCATAAGCGTGCTTAATTCTATCATAAATAATTGCAGAGTTTAATATTGGGAATATGAGGATGGACCTTATAAAATAGAAAATAGACAAGGAAGACAAGTACTTATAAAATCAATGTTGACAAGTGAATAATTAGACAATGGATATTAATTCCCACCGCACCGGGTTACCTGAAATCTATTATACTCGACAAGTATCCTTGCAAAAAAAAGGTCAACGTGCATTGATAATCTCGAACAATAAATAGAACGAAATGCAATTAAATCATGCAGTTCTCTTTTGGATTTCAGTCATACAACTTATTTAATTTCGTCATAATTAATCATGGCTAAATATTTATTAGCCGGCATTGTTGGAACACTTGGAAAAGTTGCCATCATTGGTTGGGTCATTGTTCCAAATATTATCGCAGACAAAATTAATGAGGTGAGGTGTTTTGTTTTGCAATTATTTCAATTTAATTGTTATAGGAATTAATAATTATTTATTTCTTTAATGGTGAAATTCTAGGAACACAATTTGAAAACGGGATCGGAGACTTTGGACAAATGGCTCACTAATCCTGTACCTGTCTATTTAGATTTCTTTATTTTTAATGTCACAAATCCAAGAGCGGTTGAACTAGGGGAAAAACCTCATCTTCAGGAATTTGGGCCATACTCATATCGGTAAACTTTTTATCCTTATGGATGGGGCTTCGTTAATTTGAATTTTTCGAGGTTCATTCGATGATTCGAATGCAAGATTTCAAATATGACCCATGAAACATTGTTGCCGTAGCACAAATACCACGGATTTTCTTACTGCGACTTTCCCAAATTCTAACTTTTAATATTTTACAGGGTAACGCATAACCTTTGCTCCCCCTCCTCGGCAGCCCAATCTGGGGGAGCCTGACAGAAAGTGAGATATGCATTTTGTAGAAAATCTTAGTGAGGATCAAGTAAGCCATTCCGATTGAAAATCCGTTACGCGTAGCGGCGCTGACGAGTATTTAAGTAGAAAATGGCATGAAAATACCTCAAAAATTAGGCTTTCTGCTATTAAAACATGTCCAAAATAATGTTTTTCGGAAAATCCGTCGTTGCCACCTTTTTGTAATAATTGTAATGCAATTTTTAATATTTTGTTGGACCGGTTTAGAGAAAGTCGATTTTACGCTGCTACGCCATGTGGAAGGAAAATTCTGATTTTTTCACCCAAATGCCCTGGAACAAATTTTCATGCTGGTTTTTACTTAAACGCTCGTCGGAGATGCTACGCGCATCTGATTTCCAACCGGAATGGCTTAATTAAGCAAAATGCATATCTCACTTTTTGTCAGGCTCCCCCAGTTTGGGCTGCCGAGTGGGGAGGGGCAAAGGTTATGCGTCACCCTGTACATCCGTCTTTTACACAGTCGAACTTTCGTGGAAATTTTGGAAACCTTGGATGTTCGGAGCCATGGTTGGTAAGTCAGAACGAATTTTTAATGAAATAAGTTTCGCTTTGCAGGCAAGAAAGGAAGAAATATGATATCGTGCTCGATGAAGACGCCGACACGGTCACGTACAAGCAAAACATTACATATTTCTTTGTTGAAGGAAGATCGGGCGCTGGTTTAAAAGTCACGGATCGGTACAGCATCCTCAACGCACCTTTCATCGTAAGTCTCTAGATGAAAAATTAAAAGGTCAATAAATATTCACTTAATAAAAGCAATTGATTTTGTTTTATACATTTTTTCAGATACTTTCAGACGCTATCTGGCAAGCCCGTAAAAAAGCTGGTTCTTCGAAAGTGAATAATTTAGTGCAATTTGGCGAGAATGTGGTGAACTATAGAAATGGAGGTCCTTCCGTGGAAGAAATTCTCTTCAATGGTTGGCCGTTGAATTCAATATACCAATACATCTTCGAAATGGGCGGAATCCCAGTTCCACCAGAGTTTGCAGATTGCTTGACATGCGAATTTAGGTTTGGATTTTACAAGAACGTAAGAATTACATAATAAAATAATTTTCAAAAGTGAAAAATTTGATTTGTCAGCGAAACAACTTTTGTGAAGCTTCATTCCTGAAAAGTTCGACTGATTCTCCACTCAAATGCACAATGCGAGGTCAAAGGTTTCCTCCACTCAATTTATGACATCACTGATTGTATTTGCCCGCGTATCACTAGCAGGCCTGGACTGGCGGCTTAGGGGCGCCGTTGGCAGTTAACATTAGTGGCATGAGACAAAGGGCGCCTTAATTCTATGCCGATGGTGTTAAATTTCCAGGGGCGTACTTGGCGATCGCCCTATCGCCCATTGGCCCAGTCCGGGCCTGGTCACTAGTGGTCACGCGTTAGTACTAACTACTTTTTGGGGATATGACCTTCACAAAAGTTTTCCCGCAAGTCAAGGACAACATAAAATATAAATAATCCACCCAAACCTAACGACCTATATTTTTCCATAAGGGATGTGCGGTGTCCTTTAGTATTTCATATAATTCACTGATTTTGAATATTATTTTAATAATTTATTTATAATTTAGAAAAATGGGTTACATGACGGTGTATACACGGTGAATGCCGGAATTAAAGATTCTAGCAAATTTGGACAAATCATAGCTTGGAATGGAAAGCCCAATTTAGATTGGTGGTACCCACCGTCATGGCTCGTTCCAGAGAAACCAAGTAAGTCTTACTGTAATATGATCAACGGAACAGACGGCTCCATCTACCAACCGTTCTTGACAAAGGACACAGTTGTGTATTCCTTCTCATCCGATTTTTGTCGCTCTACTCCACTTGTTTACAAAAACGAAGTAGAGGTTAAGGGCATCAAAGGCTACAAATTTGGCATTCCCGACACTTTTTATCAACCAGGAGAAGTGAATCCAAATAATTATTGCTTTTGTCCTACTCCACCCACCGGCCTAGCCGACAAATGCTTAGGAGGCGTGAACCGGATTTTTCCTTGCAAAGGGTGTAAGTTCAAAATTTTAATTTGCATTTTCCTAAATTTTAAATTTTTTTATATGTATTTTTTTTTAATTTTTTGTATTTAACTTGTTTTTACCCAGTGTCACCATATGCTACATCAAGTACTCATTTCTTTGGTGCAAATGAGGATTACTTGAGTCACGTGATTGGATTGCGACCTGAAGCAAATTTGCATGAAACTGCAGTCAATTTGGAGCCAGTGGGCTATTTCGTTTCAATTAGGAGAGGGTAGGATGGACTACTATGGCCATAATCCCCGCCATCGTGGGCGTGGTCTGGGATCACTTGCTTGTTCGGGAAAAATGAGGACTACGGACAATTTGCCCACTCTACCATAAATTTTATTCAAGTTTTACTTGAATCTAACTAATATTTGATATTTCTTTCCGTCTAGAATTCAGGACATATACTACAGAGTACTAAGAAGGTTCAAATCAACATGGAAGTTCAACCGTTCCCAACTTATGCTAAATTTGCTAATCTGACCAATTTCATGTTCCCTGCTTTTTGGACTAATGAGGTAACATACAGTCCTTATGTTTATAACAGTTTATTCTGAACCGATGGACAAGACAAAGGATATCTCCCCGGGTGCATAGAAAAATTCCCGTCGGCGCAATTCGCCTAATATTTTGCACAGTGATAGACTTTGACCTGTTGAACGAAATGGCTGAAGATGATTAGTCTTAAAACACTCAGGGTCACCCCCATGGGGCGCCAAAGTTTGGTGTGTCCTTCCCTCTCAACCGCAGAAATGACCCCTACAAAAGTAGTTCCACTCGGTAACGGTGACGGACAACTTTTCCCTCTGCGGTCAAAGGTTGAGGTTACAGGTCAAGAGAACCATTTCAGGTTCGGTTAAAGTACACTTGTTAGGACTTGTGGCGTCAACCTTTGACCGCAGAGAAAAATGCTAGAGGGAAAAGTTGTTCGTCTCACCGAACAGCTTTTGTAGGGGTCAGTTGTGCGGTTGAGAGGGAACGACACACCCAAATTTGGCGCCGCCTGGGGGTGACCCTGAGTTATTTTTAAGACTAATCGCCTTCAGCCATTTTGTTCAACAGGTCAAAGTCTGTCACTGTGCAAAATATGAGGCGAATCGCACGGGGGGATTTTTCCATGCACCCGCGGTGATCTCCTTTGCAACTGAATTGAATTTCATTTAATCGTTTTGTTTATTTTGACCAGAATGTTGAACATAATGATTACTACCGAGAAACGCAGATCTGAAATCCAAACTTATCTACCCATTGAAACTCACTGAAATTTTCGAGTGAGTATTCTAAGGGTAGAGATCACATTGATTACAATCGCTGTCGCTTGTTGATTTTCGCAGTGAGACGTTAAAGCTAAATATATAATTTACAAGTATCACTTATTTGTGTAATTTCAAAAACTATCAGTGAAGAAGCCGTGTGACCGTGATATTCAATAAATACGAATTTTACTTTATGTGCATACTCTATGACGATTTCCATTTTATACCTAACCTTGGGACACAAATTTAGTGAAAAGGAAAATTAGAATGAATTTTGAACGGTTTTAAAAACCTCCGTTTTATAGCTTGAAGATGGACTGCGGAGGTGGATTCTTGACATAATCCTTGAACACAGCGACCCCCTGCTCGTTTGCAATTCTCCATAATTCTGGTTGATTTTTTTGAAACCGTTTATACCACGCGTCCACTTTCGAGTATGGCTTCAAATCAAATTCAAGAGCTTCCAAACAGCCTGTTCCCATTATGAAAGGAAGATCAGCGATTGTCAAGTTGTCTGTCAAGGAATTGAATAAAGTTTTTAAGTCTTGAACACAACATATTAGGATAGGAAGAATTTTCAAAATGAAGTGTGTGTCAAAAATTCTCGGTAGAAGTGATACCTCAAGTTTCAATTGCGTCTTGCAGAAATATGCAAAAGTCTCATAGAAAGCCATGTGATTTCACTTACTTCCGACCAGGTAGACGTCACTGTCCGTCAGCGTTCGGTTTAGAACATCTACAGCACGTGTGAGCCGTTTGGTATGAAAGTTCGACGTGGGGGCTCCAATAAAAGTTGGATATACCTGAACAAAAAAAAATCAGAACCGGCTACCTTCTTAAGAAAATGTGCATATGAGTATCTAAGCACGCCCGAAAATGGCAAATGAGGCAGATTGGCTTAGTCAGACCTAAGGAGTGGCAAATTTGCCCAAAGATTTTGCAGACTATTGTTCACTTTAAACTGGGCCAAAAATTATATTAATTACCCAGTGGTCCAAAATGGCTTTGTAGTAAGTGCTGATGTAGAAAATCAGTCGTTGGTTGATAACAGCGCGTATCTTCAAATCCGTGGGATAAAATGTTTCATCCTTCTTGTACTTGTCAGGCAATGTATTGGAGTATTGCAACACTGCAGTAAAAATATATTGAATTCAAGTAATTAATTTAACGTGTATTTTATTAATTTTTTGTATTTAGTCACCTTTCACAAATTAGCAACCCGTCATCTACCAAGCAAGGCACTTCGCCAATGGGATTTATCTGAAATTAATACTTTAAATTATTTGAAATAGTTTTTCTTTGTCAAAAGTTGGTTTGCCTAGAATTTTGAATTTGAATATTAAATGAATATTAACCTTGAGGAATTTTTCGTCCAGATTTTCATTTCTCGCAATGGAAAGGACCGTGACTTCAGGTTTCAAATTTAAATATTGGAATGCTAGTTTGACAGAAATACATGGTGGACTTCCTCGACAATCGTAAAATTTGAGTCCCATTATTAAATTTAATAGTAAAATATTTGGGCTGACAACGTGTGAGTTAGAGAATGAGCGAAGTGAATATATGAGTGACATAATGTATGTTATTTGGCAGTCGTAACCATTTTTTGCTATGTCGGCCTCATGGTCAAAACTATGCAGATATTATGTTACGTAAAGCACAGGAATTGAAGTGTATTTATTTATGTGTTGACTGGGTGGTCAATCAAATAATCACTTGCGAAGAGGAGACAGAAATTTTGATGGAACCGCCATATAATCATACATACATATGCTGAAACCTTGACTTGACATTGAATATAATACTGTGAATATATATTACGTAATACAACTTTGCATTAACAAAATTCAAAGCATTTACAACGTATCGAATATTTATTTAAATCAATTTTAGCAGAAATATTTTAAAACAAAAGAAGTGATCAACACAAATTTAATAAAACGGAAATTAAAATAAATTTTGGTTTCAAATCGGTTCTAAATCCTCGGAGTCGGATTAAGCCTTGAAGGTGGACTGCGGAGGTGGATTCTTGACATATTCCTTGAATTTAGTGAGCCCTTGTTCGTTTACAATTTTCCACAATTCTGGTTGATTTTTTTGAAACCGTTTATAATAAGCGTCCACTTTTGGGTAAGGTTTCAAATCAAATTCAATAGTTTCCAAACAGGATGTACCCATTATGAATGGAAGATCAGCTATAGTCAAGTTGCCTATAAGAAATTAAATAAATTTATAACACTACATAGCACAAAATATTAAAAAAAAACAGTTTAGAAGGTTAGGTAATTTTTCTTACTTCCAACCACATAGATGTCACTGTCCGTCAGCGTTCGATTAAAAACATCTACAGCACGTGCAAGCCGTTTGGAATTAAAGTCCGACGTTGGGGCTCCAAGAAAAGTTGGGAATATCTGAACAAGAAAATAAGTCAGAAAAGGTCGAACGCTGATTTGGTTGGACCAGAAATTGAGTTTAATTACCCAGTAGTCTAAAATGGCCTTGTAATAAGTGCTGATGTAGAACGCCAAGCGTTGATTGATGACGGCGCGCTTCTTCAAATCTGTGGGGTAAAATGTTTCATCCTTCTTGTATTTGTCAGCAATATACTGCAGAATGGCAACACTGCAGTAAAAATATATTCATTTCAAGTAATTAACAAAATATTTTAGTAAAGTTTCATAATTACTAACCTTTCTGAAATTAAGAGGCCGTCATCTACCAAGCAAGGCAGTTCCCCGATGGGGTTTATCTGAAATTAATAATTTTAAATTATTTTGCTAGCAAAAAGCAGGTTTTTTTTTAATTATAAATTTTAAGAAATTATTAACCTTCAAAAATTTCTCCTCCAGCTGTTCATGTTTCGTCGCGAGGTCGAGGACAGTGACTTCAGGTTTCAAATTTAAATATTTGAATGCCAGTTTGACAGAAACGCATGGTGGACTTCCTTCCGTGTCGTAAAATTTGAGCCCCATTATTAAACTAGGAGTAAAATATTTGAGTTGACAAGGCGTGAGGTTCAGCGGAGACTGAATGCAAATTTACTTTGACTTGATATGTAATCCATGTTACTCGGCCGTCTAGTCTATTTTTTGCTGTCGGCCGTCATAGTAAAAAATATGCAAGCACATGTTATATAAATCACACGAATTGAAGAGTATTCTTTTATCTGCACTGCCTGGGTGGCCAGTCAAATAAATATTTGTAAAGAGGAAACACAAAGGAGGATGGGACGGTCATGTAATCATACACAATATGATGAAACCTTGATTTGACATTGTCGTTAACACTTTGAATAAACTCATCTGTCATTCGGCTATTGTGTGGAAATACTTCAATCCTAATGAGCCGACAATTTCTTCATTGAATTGGATTGAATACGTATTTTATTACTATAGCAATTAATCCAGTTCACGGCGGATAAATTATCCACGTTCCCGAAAAATTGAAAATTTCACCGCCACTTGTAATGTTGTTTTCTGGAGAAATCTAGATTTGGATGAATGTAGATACGAATGAACGTAATGTGGCCCTAACTTACTCCTAAATCCAGATGTCCGAAAGTACACCTTAAAATGATGTACAGAAAACCCCCAAAAGCTTTAAGCTTATCTGAGTTAACCGGTACCACCAGGTTCTTTTTGGACTGGCTTCTAATCGGACGCGTATTCTAAGCCAGTGTTCAACACTAGCTAATATTCTGGGGTAATTGTACCCAACCTGTGGTCCGCACGCGAAACAATTGATATACATTACTACCTAACTAATTTTGTGTGGACGAGTCGCCACAAATGAATTCCAAGATGCAATTGTCAACGCAAGAAATACTGGTACAAGACTGACACACTTACGCAGTGTGGGAGATTGTGTGGTACTATCCTACTCTATGAGCTAATCTCTTATTGCCCCTACCCGGTGAATACTTTTTGGCAAGTGCCAAACAGTTATGGAAAAATCGGCGAAAGCCGATTTCGAGTAATGATCTACCTAAGAACCAGTCCCACATGACCCCACCCACTATCATGGAGTGAAGGTCCGATGAAAATTGCTATTTTGGACAAACTGCGATAGCCTCCGGCCGACTTTTGGTAAGTTACCCCCTTGTAACAGGATTCTGGTATCAAATTGTCATACAGTATCAAAAAACTACAAAGATTTTAAGGGATTATATTTATTCCTGTCGTCACATTTATTATGTTGCTTGTGCATTATGTGGACCAGACATCGTCTAGTACCTGTGCTTATAATTGTATACTTGCATCCAACAGATGCTTGTTTAAAGGGCAATATGTTCAACCGTGGGATAAATGAAGATACACCCACTTGTAATTTTTTAACATTGACATTTTAAACATATTAAAACACATTATGATGATCTAGGTAGAATATGAATTATGATAAATTCTTATAAACGGCCTCGCATTCGTGTTACATAACTGTCTGTGCCAACTACAAGGTACACGTCAAATTCTTAAATTATGTTATTCGAACATCAGAATTCCTTTTCTTATCACGTACAGCATTAGCACTGATAATTTCAAACAACAACACGACTGATCCCACGTACGCAATTAAGGGAATTAGCAGAAACACTACAGCTAAATTAGATTCCAATGATTGAGGTTTCGGCTCATTGTCCACGAATGGGACATGGTTTGAGCCATAAACAACTTTGTGCCACATTTGCAGAATTCCGGATGTGCACAAGGCAGTCATCCGGGAATGTATAAATTTGCCTGCATATTTCGGAATTGACCAAAAATGAATTATGGGCCAGTATTCGTCGATTCCTTTGTGTAATTTTAATATCATTGCTTCCTTTGAACTGAGGAATAGATTGACTTCATCTTGTGTCCCGGCAAATGCTGATTGTTGACAATCTTCCAGAAATTCAACAACTTCAGCATTAGACGTCACAACTTTCATGCGTTCCGAAAAGTCGTCAAACCTTAATATCGTTTCATAATCTTGCTTTGACAAACTAATAGCCCCATAATATTTACGCGCTCGATAAAGACTTGTCTCGTCCATTAATTCATTGTGCCCCTTCAATTTTTCCATTCGTTTTGTGTTTCTCATAATATCCTGAGTAGGAAGAACATATATGTCAAATGTCACCAGTTGACTTATGATCTTCCAATGACTGACAATAGGCATTGGTGAAATTGTGTTGCTGGTCAAAATACTTTTATATGCACTTCCTAATGTAACACTTAGAACAGACAAGGCTATGAATGTCACTTTCAAAATATTTAAAATGCTGCCGCTACGGACAGTGATCGGCCTCACAGACGTGTCGTTCTCCAACAGTACACACCAACCGTATAAGAAGTAGATGACCAAGTTTTCGTAAAAATCGATGCGAGAATTTTTCACGGACGCAAGAACAACCAGTAGCCCAGAAATTGTGATATAGCAACAAATGAGACAGACCCATGACGAAAGATCAAACGGTTTGGTTAACGTTGAAATTGAAACAAGTTGTTTTAGGCCGTCACAAGTCACAAAATTGAAACTGATTTGTTCGCTCATATAGCCAATTGCGCCACCTTGACTTAATACTTCAAAACCAGTCACAGGATACTGAATTAACTTGGGGAATCTGGGGAACGTTCCCGGGTGTATTTTGAAAACGTCTTCCCAAATGTGTGTCTGTACGAACTCAAATAATATTGTCCAAATCATTTTGTCAAAAGTAATTCGCTCGTGTGCTTTTTCCAGATCCTTATAATTTCCGGGATAAATAGTTCGAAAGAATTGAATGTCAGATAAGTTAGCTTCGAGTTCAAGATAATCACGGTTGAACAGAATTTGAACTTCTTTAATCCTGACTTTTAATCCCACAATCATTGTTGTCCCATTATTGTTAAGTATATTTTCTATTTCTTCCATTTCACATCGACATGACGGACTCGGACAACTAATATCAACAGTTTCCAGTTGTCTTCTCGAGTAGTCACAAAATTTACAAATGTATTGCACAACATTTATAAGTAAATCTTTCGCGTCCTCGGCCTCTATTTCTCCTGTGAAGACGAACCATTTTGAGTCCCTTGTATCCGAATATATTACGTTCGAAATATGTATGTAAATTTCAGTGCTTGTGAATGAGTTCCACTCCTTCCATGTCAAGCCTACGACGAACACATAATTTGGCAAATAAAGTGTCATTGGGCAAAATGTACAATATTTACCTGATGTCAATTCAGCAACTGTTCTATAAAAATGGCTCATTCCTTTTTCGACAACGACAACTCGAACTTCGCACAATCTGAACTTTCTGAGCGCAGTCGAAAGTAAGTAAAGGTTTTTCAAAGTGTGGTCTGTGCGATAGCGGATAGAGGGGAATGAAATCTCTCCAACATTCATGGACGGCAGAATGTGCATGATTATATCACAGTTCTTAAAATCGCTAAGCCACTCGTTCAAATTTGTCAGAGTGCGTTCAGGCATAACATAGTAGACGTTCAATAGTAGGAAATATACCAGAAGAACTACCGACACTGTTTTCTTGGCGCACATTCCAAAGAGTGGTACCGGCTGTTCGATTTCAAGAAAGCAACTGCCACAGCTTTTGAAATTCGTAATACCGACTATAACGAATGTCTACAAAAATATTACATTACAAAACTCTTCCTTGCGGCCATGAAACTTTTTCTAATCTGATATTATAAGTGTTTCCGGGTATGTGATGCAAATCTATTTGAAACTTTTTCAAATCTGATATTAAAAGTGCTTCCGGGTTTGTGATGCAAATCTATATTAAAAGTTTGCCTGTGTTAGCTATAGTATCTATGTGTTGGTAGTGGAGGTTCAGTAGATAAGCTACCACAGGAATGAAAAATATACCATTGGGTTGAAGCAATTCCCGCACAAGGTAGATTGAACAAACAAACGTTCTTACGATTTTCCTTCTACAAAATTTTATTGTATACTTCTCTGTTCTGGAGTTGTGCATTCACGATGGTATGGAGAACACTAAATCCATTCGCAGTACTACAATATTGTTAGGTCAAACTGAAATTGACGAGGGTTGCACTCCACCCGTAATTGACTGATTTGGCTACCAAAATTCATACCGTTTGCTTGGATGATCAAACTAAAAGTGCGGAATTGTTCTTGTACGACGGCCGCGGATACTTTTACAGTAAGAAAGTCATTTGTTTTTTCTTGTTCCCAAAATTCTACCTGTGGAAATCTAAGGAAAATTCCTAGACTTTTTTTAAACTTGTTTATTTTTGTGTGACCGTAGCAGGCGTCATGACAAAGAATAAAATCCGGGACGTTAAGTTTGGCCATCCACGGAAACCTTATAAATTTGAGCAACCGAGTTGGTAAGTTGTACCTGGAGTACTTCCCTGGTGAGTTCTGTTGGGAATGAGGGCTTCTAATGACAAGGGTAATAATGGAGTTTCTTTTTCTGGTTATCTTGGAAGGGCGTTCCGTTGTCCTACTATTTCCTTCACGATTAGAAAGTTGGTATAAAGTGTTCCACTTTCGTACTTGTCTTTCTAAATCCCCTTTGCTGCATGTTCCTCCGTTTTTTCTTCAGCGTCCTAGCAGCTGTATTTTCTACTATGGACGAAACAAGGCCGGTTTAATTAGTTCATTTCTTAAACACCACAGTTTGAGTCTCCCCAGTTGTCGATATCCGGTTCGATTTCTTCAACGAAGATATCACAGGAACAAAATAATCCTTACGGACACTCCTAATAGCCCGTTGTTCTTCGCTCCCTCACATACGCAATTCAAGTCCTCGAATAAATCCAAGCTTGTCTGTAGAAATCATTGTCTTTTGAGACATGGAATTTTGGTCATATTTTTGAAAAGAATACCCCGCTGTCCTTACAGTAAAAAGTTGTGTGATGGATTCCCATGGAATCTTGAAAAATTGTGACCCTAGACTTCTTCTATACTTTTTGTGAAAGTTCTACAAACCGGAAAACTCAAATCAATTTTACCACTAGGAATGCAAGGACCGAATGGACTTAAGTAATGATATGCATACGTCCGGGATTTCTATGACGTCATACCGTGCAGTTAGCCCGTATATTTCTAACCGGCTTTGTGTATTATAATGGCAAATTATTCGGAGATTTTTCCTCGGGCACTGCTTATGCCCATGTTCATGTGTGCGTATGCAGTCATGGTAATTCCAGGCTCGTCAGGATAATCATTAGTTTTGGCATCCCTTGCGTGTATGTAGGTCGTATTCACTCAAGGAACTTCCGGGCTACTAAATCTGTGGCTCATAGTTCGGGTCAACAAGAGTTCATAAAACTGTATTGCACAAGCAATGACAGCTCACTCCTTACTCTACGGTCTTGCTAGGAAGACCAAATTTTCAGTGCTGCTGTCTGCATCTTTTCCCAGTTTAACATTAACGTTAAAATCTTCCTTAAATAATCTGAGTTTTTGGTTCTTCACGTGACTCATCACATTGGGTTCTGGTTCATTGGGTATTGACTCATCCTTGGAAGTTATGGCTTTTTTCTGGCAATATTTGTCAAGGATTTGTAGAACTTTTATTTAATTACACTGACGACAAAGACATTGACGAACGAGAATATTAACCCTGAAAATGATGGGCCACTGGGTTGATACTGGGCTTGCCTGGTAATTGTTTCTGTTGCCTCTACTTTCGGTTGTTAGAAACCCGGATTCTGGACATTATTGTGAAACTAATGATGGGAGCGCGACTGCGTTGCTACCGTGCCTAAAAAGCCTGCTAGCTTTACCTGTTGCCTAATCCGTTTCTACGAATTGGAAAGAGAAGAAATGTTTTCAAAGATAAATTGAGACCGAGAGACGTGCCTTGACACATCGTTACGGGATACGTTGAGATTTAGTCAGGCAACCCCAAAGGAGTCACGCCAAACTCTTCCTTTAATGTTGAATAGAATCCAAAGTCCTAAAGAGTTTCCAAGGCTCCGTAAGGCAGACGATGAATCCTATGTTTGTCCAACGATGAGC
>JAQGCA010002080.1:0-14916 GCA_034698945.1 Protaphorura quadriocellata | reverse complement strand
AGACCGAAGACCTGTATACCCTCTTCCTTCTTGGGAACGCCTCCTCTGCATTTCATAAATTGTGCAAAAACCCCGTGTTACTAAATCTGGATTACAACACGAGCAAAGATTAATGGACTAATTCTGTGCTGAATCGTGATAACTAATTGTGCAAAAACCCGAGAACTAATTGTGCTAAAACCCGAGAAACAATTGTGCTAAAACCCGAGAACAAATTGTGCTAAAACCCGAGAACTTTCAGAGGTCAGATCCAAGAATGGTCGATCTAAAGTCCGCTAGGGATTCCACAACAATGCCCCACTACGGTTACCTGAAGCAAGTAGAAGTTGAGACGGAACCCTACCTCTTGAACAAATTCCCTCCTCACATTACAGCATGTATCGCCCAGATTAGGCTGGGTTACCCAACAATTTTCAACAAAAGCAAATGGTACAAGTTAGGGGCCCTAAGTGACACCCCATGCAGATTCTGTGGGAACATAGAAAGCTTATACAACATCCTAGAGGAATGTCCTACATATCACAACAAAAGAACCCGCCTTGTCCCTTTGTCTGTAATCACACATAGACTTCGCAAAAAAGCCGTTAAAACTAGTTGTACAATGACTGCATGGTGAGCAGTTTGTCTAAATGTCCCTCAAGTGTTCAAACAAATTGGTAAACCTGTTGGTATATTTTCAATTGACCCCGACAACTTAAGTTATGATAAATGGTTTGTCGTGAGTTGGACCTAAATCCACAGTCTACTAGCTAGGTTGTCAATATTCACCGTAAGACATATTTCTGGTAAATTGAGTTTAAGAATCATCTTTTCATTTCTGTGAAGTGTGTCTTTGAAGATGTCTTTCCGACGTAGTGTTTGTGGGATTATCCATATCTTGCTCGTCAATACATATACTAATTCCGACAGTTTGTCAAGATCCTATGTCGTCGATACCTGGCTGCTGTCACCTCCGGCTGGCACTACAAGCTTAACACTGCCTCCAACTCCTACAGAGACTGGCACGATGCCACGTGCCTTGGCACTGCATGCTGATTCGGCTGTCAGTTCGGGATTGTTTGAGAGACCATCCGTTAAAACGAGTACGACCCTTGGAACGGTTGTTCCAAGGAGATTTGCGTTAGTCAAGTCTTCTAGAGCTTTGTCAATCGCGTGACTCATTGCTGTACCCTGCCCACGGTATTCGGGCATCTTCAATTCGTAAGCGTTGAACTTGCTAAATACTATCAACCGATTCTCGTTGAATCGGTACCCCGTAAACCTGAGCTATCAAACTATACTCAGGACCTCTTGATTCCTTCAGTCACAGTCTGTCACTGATTAGGAAATATGAAAGGCACTTCCTCAAGTATAGTATAGCAATGCCGGCGAGTCATGGCCAGATTGGACGCGACTACTAAGTTACAACGACGCAAAGTGAACTAGAGCATGGAAGCAATGAGCGCTTCTCCATACAAGGAGATACGCTAAGCGCCGCACACACACACACTATACTAGATATACATTGCTCAACAGTGGCGAGATGATGTGGCAGAGGTAATTAAGGGCGAGGACAAATCTTCAGTTTGATGAGCGTCCAAGGAAATCTCAAGCTATAGAATGCATTCGTAATTCTGGCCTCTCGGATTCGATAAGGTTCAAGAATTTGTTCATTGTCAGATTTTGATGGTAGATCAAAAATATATTTAACAAATAAATAATTAAATTAAAGATTAAACTGAAATCATTGTATTGTAAAGTAAGGAGAATAAGTTAAATAAAGCTAGTAATTTTGCTTAAATTTTCGTTTAATATAATTATTATATTTTTTATATTTTTGTTTAGTTTCACTGAGTTTGAGTTTGAATTTTCATACACTATCACATACTAGAAGTTAACGTCGTCAAGACATTTTGTTGTTTTAAAACTTGCGAGCACGAAAAGTATCCGTCACAGGATACAAAATCACCAAGTTTTCGGTAACAAAATCACGCTTGAAGTAAGACAGTAACCTTGTCACCTTGGTGTCAAAGTCACATGGATTGCATTGGTGATTTTATCACCGGTGACAAAATTCATGTTTTATTTGATTCATTGGAATCGGGTCTTTAGGATTAGAATTTAATCATTCGAATCGGAAATATATTAATTTGTATACAAATTAATAATCGGAATTCGAATTCAATTTAATGAGTGGTGAGTGACCTGGTCACATGTCATGCTAGTGACCAATGTTAAACTTGGTCAGTAGCCACTGGGTTGCAACATATCCGAAATTTGGAACTTCCGGGCTGTGCCGGCGCGGTTACCCATATGACCTTAGGTGACCTCTGGTGAGTGACCCGGTCACATGTCATGATAGTGACTAATGTGAAAGGTGGTCAGTACCAACATGATTACTACATATCCAATAATAAGTGTATGGTATATCCGAATGAATTCATTTGTGAACCCAATTGACAATGTGGCAACGTTGAAACTCGTAAGGGTGCAGTTTATCACAGAATAGAGAGTCCCAAGTTCGATTCCAGGCAAACGCATAATTTTTGTTTGTACCTGATTTTTTCGGTAAAAATTCAATTGATTATGATTCACATAATTTATGTGTACATTTGACGCCAATTATCCGGTCCTTAATATGAGATCTCAAAATGTGAACAATTGATATGGAATTCACCACCGGTGACAAAATTCATGTCTTATTTGGTTCATTGGAATCGGGCCTTTAGAATTAGAATTTAATCATTCGAATCGGAAATAATATTAATTTGTATACAAATTAATAATCGGAATTTGAATTCAATTTAATTCGAACTTGTACTTGAACTACTATAAGCGTAGGAACAGTAAATTAATCAGCATTTAAATCCGAGATATGAAAACGAATTTGAAATATGCATTCTAACATCCCTGCATTGAACACCAATTTTGGTATACTTACAATTGATTTATTTTCAAGATATGATAAAGATTAATTCCTCGATTGATTGGAAATCGGAATTCTATTTGTTAAAGAGGGATAGGAAAAGTGAACAAGTTCCGTAAAACCACGAATCCCTCTCACAGGTTGCTTGATATCCGATTTCGCTGAATCCGACCCAGGGTTGAAAACTTTTGTCCGTACGACTTGTAACTGCAGTTGGACCGACGGTTGGCTGACATCTGATGTGTTGTTCCTCGGAATAAAACTCTTCCCTTTTCGTTCAAACGACCATCGTTGAGTCCATCAAATGGTGTCGAGAAGTAGTACGAATACCAGCCTGCGGTTCTTCCAGAAATATTATTTCTCTCAATCATTATCCCATTTTTCGACACGTCATACTTGAAATACCGACTCTCTTGTGTAGCCAACGTGTCTCGGAAGGTTTCATTTTGGCGACATGTTTCATGACTGTCACACATTTCAGTGGCAAATCGACAAATTACCTCTGGTAAGGCATTAAAATTAGCCATAACCAGTTTATGGCCGAGGTTTTGACCGGCCAGCACATCGAGTTTTCATTATTTATAATACTGCCGCTTATCCCAACACAGAACATATTGAACCCTATTTTCCGGGCTCGGCTTCGGCACCAGCGAGTTAAATAAATGCCATGTCGATCGCCAAATTTGTCATTGTCGATCCCGCTGGAAAAGAAATATCCACTAATAATGGCTGGATCTCCCCGGAACTGACGTTACTATTTAGGTTGATTACAGAGTTGGGAGTTGAGCTGAAGGAAATTAATCCCAATCTCGTATTATAGTTGTAAATCTCAGTGGTGAGATTCCCGACAGCTGCTTTTGCCTTTTGGAAATCTACTAAGCCGACACTCCCAGAACCGTCCAGGATTATAACTATGCTGGCGTGTATTTTGCAAACTGGTTCCATTTTGAATCAAGAAACGGTATCTACAAATTTGTGTACAGACATACTTCAAGCGGGATTGTAATACATCTTCCAAAACTCAGCTTGACCTTTTACGGTATTTGGAATCTTAATTCGTAGCTGTGTAGAAGTATATAAAACGCTATCCCACTGTACAACGGCCTCTCCAAGTCTTGCCACGTTGCTCAACGCGAATTAATCGCGATTCAATTTCTCGAATATTACCAATAACGCTCTGTCCTTTGTCTAATTGTAAATTTGTGCATTGACCCATATGCTTCCCTAAAAAAAGTATCGATAAGTGAAGAGGTCAGTCCCATAATCAGGCTCAATGGCTGCTACCCTCAAATGGTTGTCGGCATTCTTAAAAAAATTAATGATTCCACGAATTTTCTGTATACTATTTGAGCAGTCTTTTCTGCTCCTGCTTTTGGCTTTATAGAACAATAGATCTATTTATAGAAACTACGAATTTCATTTGTTAAATTTAAATCGGCCCATGCCGATTTTTTGATATATTCATCGCACATTAAAAAAAATCATTAAATGTTTCAAGGTGACTCATACTTCGTACTGTTGTAAATTCTAGTAAGATAATCAGAATAAGTTATAAGGAATACTTTAGGTTATGACTCCTTCTCTACTGTTAATAATTAAGTAATCTTCTAATTTATGGTGAGGTAAATACAGAATTGAATTGAAGTAATTCCAGACTTACGTGTATTACAAAAGCCGCTCTGATTAGGTTGTCACAAATGTATTGAAGAATTTGAATAGGTTGGAAGACTTGGGCGAATAGTTCAGTCAGCGCGCAGTCCAAAGAAGAACAAATCTTCTATAATTTGAGAACATGATAAGGGTAAATATGGGAGATAATATTACACCTAGTACACCGTATAAATAGAACTATATCTATAGTATCGTCAATGGCACCGAGGCAAGGATCACGTACATCAAGTGTTGAAGATACATAATATCCTGCAAGGACCATAATATTTTCTAGTTGGTCGTACGCACAATATGAAGAGATAATTAATAAGTTTTAATAAAGTAATTTATGTCGCTGCTAAGCAAGGTAAAGGGGCTACTAGCCATGGTAAATATGTTGCTGGATAATGGCAGAGTACTGCCATGCATGGTCAATGTGCCGGTTGACAATTCGTGAGTATCACTTGGAAGAGGAATAGCAATTCACTGCGTTCATGAATGAATAATTCGTTATACCTTCATTCGAGTTTTGTTTGTAAACTTCCGGCTCTGAAAATATAAGAATGTTCAAATAAGAACTACTCTGGATTGAACTGGATTCGCTGGATCTGTTAATACAGAACTGTTCACTCCAACAGATATGATACCCAAAAGAAAAGCCAGTGTTGAAAAAACTGAACTATATGGAACGGTAAGTAATAATTCAAGTAAGCAGGAATTCCGCTACATTTGGCTCACTCAGTTCGGCGACTCTACCCTCATTGCAGGATTTTGAACTATTTATTTAAATGTGTGTGAAAATAAGACAGAATTACAAGCGCTCATAAATATTAATGTATACTTTACCAAATGGCAAATTCACTAAATTTTATGACGTATAAAGGTATAGGATTACTTATTCGTACTAATAACAGTTCTCGAATACCTCTTTCTTAAAGCTCACGTATAATAATTACAAACGCCATTCTTCTGTTGTGTGTAGTTTGTTATTAAGTACTCACAGATGATCGTGATCGTTAATGCTCTGCTTTCGGTAGCGAGTAAGGTCGGACTTTCAACAGGTGTAATAAGTTGTTGGACTGGACGTTGAGTATTACTTTATATACACGTTTATTTCACAGTTATATAAATTTTGAATACTATTTGGAATAAAAGGGCCAAATAGGGCTGAACTTAACACACTTGAGTCTGAGCTGTTTGGGAACCTTCTCCTTGTGTGTAAGTGATAGTAGACAAGAGTATGAGCTGTTTGGGAACCGTCTCTTGTAAGACTACCCCGACTACTTAGGAGTCGTGGACATTTATACGAAAGCTCGGGTCATGCCCATAGGGTAGAGCTTTGTCGGCTTTCTTATCTAGTATTATTGGTTTGTCATAAGAACCTAAGTTAAGCTAATGTATTGGCATGGAGTGCCATTTATAATCTAATTATTAAATCGACCAATGGCGGTTTGCCATAAGAACTTAAGTTAAGCTAATGTATTAGCATGGGAGCTAATTATTAAGATATTCAACATGACGGTTTGCCATAAGAACCTAATTTAAGCTAATGTATTCGCATTGGAATTTCTAATTAGAATCTAATCTTGAATCTGACCATAGTGGTTGATTCTTGATAGACATACCTCATTAATTATAATTAACATTGAGTATATATATATATCTATATATGGGCTTAACATATATAACATTGATTGTGGTTCTAAACCACTGGAGTGCTCATTGGTGATGATGGCGCGCTATCATGTGTGAGGCTGACGCATTCACATGAGTGACGTGGGTCTCTCTGGTTAGTTCGTGTTGTCATCACTTGTGGTGACGTATTCACTTGAATGACGTGAGTATTTGCGGTTAGTCCGCCTTTGCATTCGAAACTGGAGTCTGTGCGGTTAGACCGTATTCTCATCCACTGAACGACTCATATATTTAATTACTTATTACTTTTTTCCTTTTACCTGCAAATGTCTCTGGACAAAATCAAAAGAATTGGTTCAAGAGAGTCAACCTGAGAGGACAGCTAAAGCATGGGCTAGAACACCACGAAAGAAGATCGCGGCACTTACTAGGAGGAATTCCCCCGTTTGACTGACCCCATATTTTGCACAGAACCTGCCCATGATACCCTGAACAATCTTTAAATCGACGTCAAGGCCGTGAAAACTTAGGGGTTGCCGCTAGAGATTAGCGAAGGTCAGCCGGGCTACGGCCTCAAACTTTGTACAGAGCTTGTACTCGACATACCAAACTATGTTTGAATGGACTTTCAGAAATGCCGTTGAGCGCCGGTGGAGGTCAACGAAGATGGCTAAATCCGACATTTGATGACCTCTAGCAGCGCTTAACGGCATTTCTGGACCTTGATGTCTATTTAAACTTTGAACAGGATGTCAAGTGCCAGATGTGTACAAAGTTTAAGACCACTCGGAGGTGGCGCCTGATTACCCACAGAATCCTGTAAGGACTTTCCAGATTTTGTATGTCGTTAAATTTTGGAAAAAAAGAAGATCACATTTTTTCACGAAAATATTTTAGACCCCACTCATAAAATGCCAATCTATTAAAAAAATAGGGTGTCGTATCAAGGTTCTCGTGTACAGGTCGTGGCAATATGCCTGCACCTCTAGATTAATCATTTCCAATCATTGGATACCATGTGTGAGTACCTTGCATATTACTCGCAATTAAGCCACTACATGACATGTCCAATGATTCAAGTTCAACCTAAAATGTAAGTCTGTTCGTTCTAAATAGTTCAGGTGTACCTTGACTTGCAAGACGTGCTCCGTACAATACGATAATGTTATGCTCGAGGACGTGTAAATTCTATAGTCACAAAAAGACCAAACCCAATGAACTGACTCACTATATGTCTGAACGTATTGTACACTCATTGAACTGGCGACATAAACAATGTTATCAAAAAACGCAGTCTTACTTTGTTAAAGTTAATTTTTATTATCCCTGGTCTGCGCTCCAAGGAACTGCGCATCAAAACTTAATTTTGAACTCGATAAAGAATATACTCATAGGATCTAAATAAAAAAATGAATTAATTATTGTGATATTACCACGTTAAATAAGCAATATGCATGACACTAATAACTTCGGGATAAAATCAATATTTTAATATCGAACTCTGTTTACATCGTACAACTCGATGGCGGCGCTTAATACGTTGGTTTCCCAACCATGTAAGACTTTGTTTAGGGGCTGCCTGTTCGTCTGTAGTTGAAATTGTAAAATTAGTTTTATTAGTTTATACCGTGTGTCGTTTGTCAAATTTATTTTTCAATGTTTCAAAGATGCGATGACTATATTTCGATATAAATAAAAATGAAATTCTTTAATCTTCTTCGTCAACACATAATTGTTTAATTTAATTATTCTTATGGGACAAGTTTGGAAACTTTTGCGTGTCATTCGTCTTCCATACGTTAAAAATTCAGACGTGGATTTAAGTTCGGGTTACAATTCCCGGCTCTCCTCAAGCCCATGTTGAGGGACGCATAAATTAATAATATATGTATTTTACTATGTTACTGTGTTTGTGCTAAGGACAACCCATAAACATTTAATGATTCTACATACCAAGTATTGCCGTGATATTTTATGGTGGCCAATTGTTTAATGTGCTTCATAAAAAGCATGTTGTTCTTAAATACAAATTCTAGAAACGAACCATTATTCACTCACTACAATTACAAGACGAAATGTACATATGCCCAACGCTTATAGTTAAATCTGCATGTAATACATGGTGTGCCAGACATGAGTACAACTGGTTGTCTGACCGCCGTAGCTTAGAATTAGCATAGACGTACACTTAAAATAATCTGCTAGAATGTATATGTCACTCGTTTGTGCACGCTCCAACGTCGGTCTTTATGAACCATATTACATTTCAGAAGAGCGATTGTGTCTTATAAGTGAGACGCAATACACAAAACATAGTTACGATGCTCTCAAGACCGAAGAGAAGACATTCTCGTCCTGTCATATTACATGTGTGACCTTACGGTCACGAAATATTGTCTCAATTTCTTCAACAAACATAGCCTGAATTTGAAATTTTGTTTCAAAAGCTTCTTCTTACGCATTCGACATTTAACACAACTCTTTTTGAGGATATTCTTAATTCTGACCCTATATCCGAAATTGGAATTGAAATACACCGCCTTTGGTTTTCATTCCTATCAGAGAGAATTTCTAGAACTCAGGACTCAAATTCCATGTACGGTTTTACGGGGGAAGTGGGCTAATTCGAGCCACTTTGGGAAAGTATGCCAATTACGACCATTTATCACGTGGGGTAACGCAAAAAAAAACTCCTCCCCCTGGCTGAAATTAGCACACCGTCTCAGCTTCACACTTCCGTTGGAGGAATCACGTGCATTAATATAAGCTGGAATTGGCACACTTGCCGTTTATGGGTTGATTTCTCCATAACCTCAAAAAGTGTGCCAATAACTGCCACCGCCATTCGTGCGCATGTTTCCTGGTTGCCATGCCCACGTAGTTAAGAGGTGGCCGTAATTGGCACATTGTCTCCATGGTGGCTGGAATTAGCCCACTTCCCCCTAAATGTTCCAAAATATGAAAATAGACAATCCCCGTTAGATGTACAGAGTTTCCCAAATGAATGTTGCGGGTTTCAAAAATGCATAGCTTCCAAAATATGAACCAGATTCTCAAAAAAGTTGGATACTAAAATTTCGGAGCGACTATTTTTTACAATTGTTACATTTCGAGATTAGCGAAAGTTAGTCTCACTATAATGGCCAGTTTTATTTTTACTCTCCCGGAGCCTTACAACGATTTCCAAGGTGTGCAACTTAACTCCACTGTTCGTCGATATTTATATTCAAATCTTTTCCGTAACTAAATAATATCATTTTTAAAATTTTGTTTTTCAAAGTTCAGATTTTCAAATTTTCGAGATTTTTTTAAATTCAGTGGTTTTACACCTTCTAAAAGTCGTATGCTAATAACGTTGTTACTTCTGGAGTGTAAAAATAAGAAAGACTGTTATATCAAGAATACCTTTCTCTGTATGAAATTCGATGTCTCATGAAAAAATGTAAGAATTGTAAAACATAGTGCAATCGAAATTTCAATAACATTTTTTTTAAATTCTCATCAGTATTTTGGAAGCTACGAATTTTCGAAACCCGCAACATTCATTTGGGACACCCTGTACAAGGTGACGCATTACCATGTACTGCAGTATTAAAAATGCATTTTTTATGGTACTTGTTCAAACTACTAGGAGTACCTAGTTCAAGAAAATGACACAATTTGTACTGAATTGGAAATTCTACTCTTCCGTCTTCCGAAGAGTTGAAAGGAGTTGTGGGTCGGCTTGAATTAATTTGAATCCTTGCATCTAGAGTGTGTTAGGTACAATATGGATGGAAAGCAAAAGCAAGACCATTTTCCTGTACAGAGTCACTCTCAATATTTGTGTTGGTAAAATAAAGATTTGTATTTTCGATGGCTTTTCCGTTTTGTTTGCGATCTACTAGTGTTTCAGAATTTGAATCATAATCAGAGGTACTTATGGGCCACACAATTTTGACCTAAATACAGACTGGCCAAAATGGCAGTACTACTTAGTTGAATCTACGATGTATAAAATTTTAATGTTTAAGTAGAATCAAAATGTCGAGCTAAAATTATTATATTTCAATCCTGTAATGCTTCCAATGGGTACTTTTCATTACAACGTAGATGTGAAATGAAAAACGCCGGAAACATAATGTATTTCAACGTTCAAAAGGTTTTTTAATCAAATTTTCTAAGATAGGTCAAAAATAATACTTTAATTGTGCCGACGACTTTTGGCGGAAACCGACTGAGGCGATGGAATAGATTGAGAAAATTGGGTGTCGTGTCAAGGACCTGGTATACACATGTGATGACTATCCTTTGTAATTATTTTACAAATTTTTCGAGGAAAGGCTGCCTTCAAAAATCAGGAGGAATGTTCCATAGGATTTCCTGTGACAAAATCTTGAGAACATAGACTCCTTGCACAAGTTTTAGAAAACTCGTTTATTTCTGTTCACCGTAATATTGGACATTGTAGTTGGACATATAACGAGTTAGGGCACCCCAGGGACCGCTATGCAGTTTTGTGGCCGAATCAATGATTATCACCTCTCAGCGTTCCCTCTTAAGTTACGTTCAAATGGAATGTAACATATTCACATATATGTCCGAATGTTGACATCAGTGTTCATTGAAATTCTTGACCGTAATGAAAGGAATGTGGTATTTAGGAATACCACAGTGCAGTGCACGCACTGTGGAGTTTAGAATTTGACCCAACAGTATAAACTGATTTCGGATTTCCTATACCGTGGCATAAGAATGCAAGATGAGTCGACGTACAGCTCAAAATTGGTTCACTAACACTGGCTCCTCCAATTTAATTTAATATGTCCAACAACACAATCAATTTTGATGGAATAAGAAAGTATTTAGCGTGGTTAATTTCTTTTAGTATGCTCAATAACTACAGTTTGCGCTGTTGTCAACATTCAGGCAGTTTTAATAAGAGTAGAAATAATATTCCCATTACACGGAACCAATAACCTCTTCCAATCAATTTCTTTTATTCAAACGTGACAACTCCACTGGCACCAGCGTATTTTTGTATTTCTGTATTCTTCATTATCTAACGAGTATCGCTCAGGCGATTTCGAATTTGACAGAGAGGAAACTTGAACTATTGAAGCACAATTTGAAGAATCCGACAAGTGGCGATTACATGTGACAGCAATTCTCTGCTATTAGTGCTGAGACGTGGAGGAGCAATCACCAACTCACCGAATAAAACCGCGAACAAGATCAATGCCGGAATAATATTAGTACTTATCTCTCTGTAAACTTTAAAATAAAAATTGTGTTCAACTGATAAATTGTTTCTCATCTAGGAATTGCAAAATTCGCCATCATATTGGATTTGATTTTAAATAAAATCAGTTGTGAACCTCCCTGTACAGCCCTCATTCTTCGTTAGAATCAAAGGAGGAGAATTCTGACTTATGTTGAGAGGAATGAAAGAAAACTGAGAGACTTAGAATGGTAAGAACATACAGGGTGGACCCAAAGTTAGGCTGCCAGCACGCTTTACTAGGGACTTGGATATAACTGGACATGCTGTCCCACATCGTGTCCCTATGTCAAGAGTTTGATCCTATCGGCCTCGGAATGCATGATGCTGTGGGAGGATTTCATTTATTGATGATGACGTGGTGGTCGGATCTCAAGGTCAGAAAAAGTCTGTTTTGCCTAGGGACATTTCAAACACTGGACTTTTCGGATTTCAATAAATATATGGACCGTTGCCAATTACCAGTTACCGTGACTTCGATATTCAAATTACATTTGTAGTTGCACATGTTACGCCGTACACTCTCGACATGTGGAGGGTTCCATCCCTCGGACTGACAATCGCATTCATGTAAGGGTTGCTTTAAACAGCTTCTTTGTCCCGCCAGAACATTTTCTATTGGAAGGGGGTCTTCCTAAGGCCAAGTTGAAAGGACAGAAAATATTCCACATTTTTACGTATCGGTATCGGAAATGTGCAACATACTTTCGACACCATTGAAAATAAAAGCATATAATCCATCAAATAAGTGAATTGTTACCATGCTTTAGGCCGAAACGTTGAACGTGATGAAGAACTCTGGGACACCCTGTACTCACTCTTAGAATGCGAAATGGATCATTTGGAACTGTTCGTTGTTGAGTTGAGTCAGTGTTCCAGAAGTCCCAGTCCCGACCAGTCCGGGTCGGGACTGGTAGACCAATAACCATCTATTATCTTAAAAATTATCAGTAGTACCTCACTTGGCGAGAACTTTGAAATTGACACTAAACGAACCAATAGCATGATTTTTGGATATCTTTAAAGAGGTGAAAGTTTTCAGTGCTTCATGATATGAGATGTTAGAACTTGCCTAAATTGCGCTAAGTGTTCACAAGTGCGTAGTCCTTAATTTTGTGTCCTCCGCTCCTGCATACAGTTAGTCATACTTTGTGCAAAATTTGGAATGTTGCAGTTCAATGCAATGTAAAGAGAACCCGTGAAAAATGAAAAAAACAAAAGCCCGTTTTTTTGGCAAATCTCGTTGGCAGTTATGAGCTTAAATCTGGAACTGGTCTTAGTTTTTAGAACAGAGCAAATTAGAGCAAATCAACGCATTGAAACAAATGAAATTTGAATTCAAAAACGATTGTTCTGTCGGATCCAAAATCTGTATAGAAATTTATTCAAAAAAATATAAGAATCATCCTGAGGGGTTCACATTACCATTCAAGTCAACTTGACAACACTTCCTTACTTGGTAAGCACATACTATAAAAACATACAAAATCAAGTTTTTCTAGTTCAAAACTGATGGGACCACGTTTTAAGAGACCTTGAATCCAAATCCGATAAATATCCTTGGAGATGCTTGTAAATGTACATTAAATCGGAATGTTAGGCTAATTTGCCCCACTTTGGTGTACAAGGAGTGTCCCATCCACCATTTGTGGGCGTGCTTTCATGGTCACATGTTGTTGTACTTAAGGTGGTGGGCTTACTAGCACAGTCCTTCCCCCTTTAGACACAGGAGAAAGGTTCACAGATATAATCATGTGACCCCGGCGGTCACAGTGGTCACCCCATTGTGTAGCTTAGGGGTGGTTCGAGACAGTCGTACTAAAGTAACCCACTTTAACCCATTCGTTATTTTAGCAGGAATGGCAGATCTGGAGTGATTTGATTGGATGTGGATGCCATGAAATCCAGTAGACACTTCGGTGCGACAGAAATCTTGTGTACACATCCGTGAAAGACCGACAGTACAAAAGTTCTAAGGAAGATTTGACAGGTAAATATTTTTTAATATTTAGAAAAGATTTTTAAAAGAATTAGAGGAAGAAAATTTATATTCGGTGTTTGTGAGGAAAAGTAGAATAAACTAAATTTACGTCATGCAACACGACACTCTATTCTTCATTATTTTGTTTGTTGAGAGATAAGTGAAAGTGTGTACATGAGTCAGGACATTAATTTTTAGAAACATGCATAAATATTTATAGTCATCGGCGCCAATGCGCCAACTGATAAAGATCTGGAATGCAGACACAACACGGCACACGACCAGTCATTTCACTGAATCGGGATGAATTTATATTGTCATCCTCAGCATTTTGAGTCTTGGGAACGACTCTTTCTCTCTCCACATCCGCTCTACAAATAAACAAATTCAAACGGCTAGAATTTCAGAGTGGACAATCTGATGATCACGTCTTCTGCACAAAACATTTCCCTACAATTCTAATACGCTCTTTGGTCTCTCAGGCAAAATGATCCGTTCGCCAATAATAGATTGAATTACGCATGTAACCACTTTGCAATACTTTTTATATTTTTGCCTCTATTTTTGTTTTGGTCAACTCTGCATGAGTTCCTTCTTTCAAATTGTCGGCGAATCTTAAACTTAACTTATGACCTTATGAAAATTGTCCATTAGAGGACGTCCCAGGATGCCCACTGATCTAATGTCCATTTCAGGAGTACCATCATGATTTTTAAATAATACATTTTAATTTGGTTTAGTAGGCAGTCAATAAAATAGATTGCGGCAATATTTGTATTAATAAGATTTGGCATAGATAATTCGTTTCAAAAATCAGATTGCAAAGATAATTTTCGGAACCGATCGCTACAGTAAATTATGTGACATATTCGACTGTCATGAGGATAGTTTTGCGAGGTGTGTACTCTGTGGGTGAATGAAAAAATGACATGATCAAAGAGTTAACTCACTTAATGTATGTTGGGATACATTTTTCCGTCAGACGATAGATATTAGTTTGACATCTTCGAATGATTCCAAAATTGGAACACGACCCACTACAAGTTTCATGTAACAGAACCAGCAAAGTGTTTTGGTTTTAAATCAACTATAAGGAAACAATAAAATTGTATTAAAATTGAAATCAACTAAAATATTTGGGTTTGGTTTCTAAACTGGTAAGGTCTCTTTTATGAGTTGTTCTTTTCCATCCCTGGATGGAGATGGAGGGTCAGAGGTTGGCGTTCTCGCATTTCTTTCTCGTTCTTGACAATTCATGGGATCTGATGTATATATTATTGCTTACTGTTAAATAAAACCCAGACGGACTGGTCCTGGTCCTGGACTCCAATGTCACTCCCGTGTCTTAAAAATAACACGTACAGGAACATATAAATCTGTTTGACAACTCTACCGACCCGTCTGTCCCTTTATTTTATGATCTCGGAATTATGAAAGGGACAAAAACAGAAAGGAATACAGACGAATGTATTTCATGCCTGTCTT
>JAQGCA010002079.1:0-14917 GCA_034698945.1 Protaphorura quadriocellata | reverse complement strand
ATTTTGCGCGCTGCGCGCCTGAATAACAAATAATCAGTCACAGGATTTACCGAACTGGTAGAACTCAGGAAGACCGAAACCAATCAGACAATAGGAAAAGTTTGCGCGCTGCGCGCGCCAATAACAAGGAATCAGTAACAGGGTTTACCAAACTGGTAGAAGTCAGGAAGACCGAGACCAATCAGAAAATGAGAAAAAATTTCTTTTTCAGTATTCTAATCAGTACTCAGCCACAAAATTGACCCAGATTGAGACTCGCGCTCGGCGAGCGCGTGTCTATTAAAAACCAGAAATCGTAGCTTCTTTATATTCAGCTAATCTCATTCGTTTTGGATTGCTGCAGGGGCGCATTTTATGATCTTGCTTTCCCTGAGGTGATCTATTGTTACGCCACTGGTCACAGGTCAACAACCTTGGTGCCTCATCCCCATCTTTCCTATGTTAAAGTGGCACCAACCAGAAAAATAACAAATTTTTCTAGCACCAGCGAGGTTTAGACCCACCTTCTTAGAAGCTAACTTCGTTGTCAAGACATTTTGGATTTATTGATCATCACTGCGAGGTTACATGTATGTGGCATTTACTAGATTTATGAATTAGCGTTTTTGCGCAGTTGTACTTTGTTATTTCTGGTGTTTTCCCGAATTTTAACATGCTGTAAACGGCGTTGGGTACCTAAGAAGTGTAGCTGTTCACCCTAACCCCAGCGAAAAACACGTGCATTTCTAATGTGGAGAAAATCTGGCATTCACACTTACCCCATTTTTGGGGTAAGTGTGAACGAGCCGATTTTTTTTTCAATTTTTTAATTTGTAATCATTTACAGTAGAATTAAATGACCAATTTATAATGACACAAATAGGGAATCGCAGTTAGAATGACTCAGAGAAGACTTGAGAACTCTACATTGAACCGTTCGTCGGTTATAAATTCGCAAAGTCCCCTTAATCAAAAACCGTTCACACTTACCCCATCTTACCCTAACTATAAACTGAAACCGTGACGTCATTCCATTGTCGGACTTTGAATTTTTTGAGTTTCGAAAGTGATTTGTTGATTATCATTCATCGTGGTGAGGTCCCTAAGGACCAGGGCCACGCGAGGGCCATCCCGTTGTGCAGAAGGATGTGCACGAGAGAATTGATAAAATTGACAATCGTTTGGATCCGGAGACTGATGGATCGATGGAGTCTGTAGATGATTTTTAAATTCTAATTGAAGACATAAGCTTGGGCATTCGTATTCCAGAAGCGTAAGACGGGATATTTCGGAAATAATCAATGGAGCTTTAATTTAAATGGTAAAAGCTCTGATTATTCATTTCGTGTGAGATATGCATATGACATTCCCCGGGAAAATTGCGGGAAGGACGATAATTGTATTCCGTGTGACCTATATGTAACGAGTTATTGTTCCCTGGATGTGCATATTTATTTAATCGATAAGGTAATGGATACTCAATTCATTTTGACATTGATATCAATGAAAACGATATAGTTGGTCTCTTGAAACGTTTTGCTCTAATTCGTTTCACCGTTCTGGCTTCTCGTTCTCTTATGGCTTTGTCCACTTATTGTAACTAGGATGTATGTCGTCCCGTCAAGGGCGCCACAGTAGGGCAAGGATTTGTTTACCAACCTTGGTCTAACCAATCCATTCAAATGTCCAGTTTAATTAACTTTAGCCACCGGATTCGTCGACATAAATGAGTATATCGGTATGTACGTACATGCATGCAAAGTGCCCCTTATAGCCGTCCGATGCCCTCTTCAGAGATTGACCCACCCGGTTGGGCCGAGAGGCCAAACAACAAACAACGTGGAGTTGCCCTGGGAAGGACGAATGAGTTTGTTGACCACAACATCTCCGTATCACATGGTTTTACGTGCGAATTTGTGAAAGAAAAAATTACTAGGATGTATGTCGTCCCGTCACGGTTGCGCCACAGAAGGGCGAGCGAAGCGAAGCATGTAACGTTCTATCCTGTGATTCATTTTTTCAAATGAAATAGTGCAATTAATTCAAACAGAAAGTATTCCGTGAGTCAGCTGAATTGCATATTGCCAGTGTGTCCGTACCGTAATTATTTTAATAGCCTTTTACTGATTTATCAGTAATGTACATAAGATAAATAAATTATCAACTTTTACTGATTTATCAGTAGTTTACATATAGATAAATAAATTACGTGTGAAAACATGGGATGAATACCCCACAAAAGTCCGTATTTTCCCTGTCGCAAAATGTGAATTACGAAAACCTTTTACATCTTGTGTTTACTCATCTCTTCGAACGAAAATCGAATATATTAGTGTAATCAACTACATTCGACGGATTTGTCGGGGTATTGGAGCATTTCAAACTCTGCCCGACCATTGCGAATATTTAATAATTATGAAATATAAATTACGTAAAACTTTATGTACGAAAATTGAATATATGAGATGTCTACATCCCAGCAAATCCAATTCTCTATACAGTGTAATCAACTTCATTCGACGAATTTTGTTAGTAAGTTCATCCGACGTTTTTCTTTTTGGTCACCGCAGCGGTCTCCAAATTTCTTTTAGCAGCGACCCGATCTTTATTCGGACGTTTTCTTGATTCATCCATACTCGCGACACTCCTGCTCAACCTTACTTTGTCTCAATTACCATCGAAATTGAATTGATACAGATTTTCGTGTATTTGGTATCTAATTAATAGAAACGAACACACACTAAATGCAAATGACTCGACTATGGCAGGCCATGTTGATAAGAACGTCGATCAACAACGGTCACCATGGTAAAAATGACAAACTCACACACACAAAATGCAACGGACTCGACTATGGGATGCCATGTTGATAAGAAAGTCGAACAACAACCGTCACCATGGCAAAAATTGAAAACGAACACACACACACACACAAAATGCCATCAAGTGGAACATAAAGAGCTTCGCTCCGTCGACTTCGTTCACTTCGCTCGCCCAAATATTCACTAATACGCTGTAGGAGGTTAGGAAATGTACTTTACAACAGGGTGGTTCATAAATTAGGCCATACAGGGTGGTTCAAAAGAGGATTTTTTTAAACCGAGATTTGACCTGCAAATTCACTAATACGCTGTAGGAGGTTAGGAAATGCACTTTACAACAGGGCGGTTCATAAATTAGGCCATACAGGGTAGTTCAAAAGAAGTTTTTTAAATCGAGCTTTGGCCTTGATATTTCACTAATACGCCACAGGAGGTTAGAAAATGCACTTTACGAGAGGGTGGTTCATAAATTAGACCCGAATCTACTTCAAAATTGCTGGCAAAACTTTTTCAAAAAGAAATTCCTTCACGTTGAAATTTCGAAGTGGAGTAACTTATTTCATCCACGCATTTGATGAGTTGCGGTTGCGCCACAGAAGGGCGAGCAAAGCGAAGCGTGTAATCCGTGTTTACACATGTAGAGTTTGGCTTCCTTCATCCCTAACTATTGGCCCTTATTTTGTTTTCGAAAATATTTCGCCGGATGGATTTTCCCGATTGCTACATGAAAACATTTTGAAAATCTGACGTAGATTCCGAAGTTATAATACGATCTGGAACCAATATCTGACTATATTAATTCGCTTGGAATTGTTGGAATTGTAAAACTGTTATTATGTGTTGCGTAAGCAAGGCATTATGTGAATGTGTTGTCTGTCCGTCCGTCTGTCTGTCTGTCTGTCTGTCTGTCCACACTTTTCATGCAGTAAACGTTGACGGATTTCAACGAAATTTTTAGGGTAGGTACATAAGGTCACAAGACACAGCAAGTGTTAATATGACCCCGCCAGGTGACCTCTGACCCAGGTCACCAGAGGTCACGTGCAGTAAATGTTGACGGATTTCAACAAAATTCACAGGGTAGGTATACAAGGTCACAAGAAGCACCGACTATTAATATGACCTCGCCAGGTGATTTCTGAGGTCACCAGAGGTCACGTGCAGTAAATGTTGACGGATTTCAACGAAATTCACAGGGTAGGTATACAAGGTCAAGAGAAGCACCGACTATTAATATGACTTCGCCAGGTGACCTCTGAGGTCACCAGAGGTCACGTGCAGTAAATGTTGACGGATTTCAACGAAATTTACAGGGTAGATATACAAGGTCACAAGAAGAACCGACTATTAATATGACCTCGCCAGGTGACCTCTGAGGTCACCAGAAGTCGCGTGCAGTAAATGTTGACGGATTTCAACGACATTCACAGGGTAGGTATACAAAGTCACAAGAAGCACCGACTATTAATATGACCTTGCCAGGTGACCTCTGAGGTCACCAGAGGTCACATGCAGTAAATGTTCACGGATTTCAACGAAATTTACAGGGTAGGTTTACAAGGTCACAAGCAGCATCGACAGATGATATGACCTCGCCAGATGACCTCTGAGGTCACCAGAGGTCACGTGCAGTAAATGTTGATGGATTTCAACGAAATTTACAGGGTAGGTTTACAAGGTCACAATCAGCATCGACAGATGATACGACCTCGCCAGATGACCTCTGAGGTCACCAGAGGTCACGTGCGGTAAATGTTGATGGATTTTAACAAAACTTACAGGTTAGGTACACAAGGTCACAAGCATCACCAAGTGTTAATATGACCTCGCCAGGTGACCTCTGACCCAGGCCACCGGTCAAATTTTGAAAGTTGCTCAGAATGGTCTGAAACGTGCATAAATGCAATAAAAAGTGGGTTTTAGAGGGTGACCTCGACCCATGTTGCTTTGAAGATTTGGTATTAAGGCAACACATATCTACTCGTTCCTTAGAGCGTTTATTGAATTTAAAAATTTCTACAGAAGTTTTAAAGTTTTTAGAAAGTTTAATGATGCCTTCCAGTTTTGGCTTTGTTAAACCAGTTTTTCGTTTACGTTGTCCCAAACACACTAAGTAAGTATCCACCTTCGAAAAACTTAAAATGTTATTAGCCGAATTTCGTATATTGGTATTATACATTAATACAAAAATTATTATGATCTTGCACACAAGTGAGCTTCAACGCCTAAATGTTGCAGCCTAGTCTCTTCGATTAAACGCTCCTTCAATCAAAACTTCAACGCAGCCTCTATCTCCATCTCCACCTCACAAGCTTTTCTTCTTAACGTTCGATTTGCGGAAGTATTTTGAACAAAGTTCGGAATCCGCATGACACCTTGTTTGAAATTTTCAAACACCACAAACGAGCAACGAGAGCGTTTCAAAGCGTACAGACGCGAACATCGCGATATGCCGTCAAGTGGAACATAAAGAGCTTCGCTCCGTTCGCTACGCTCACTTCGCTTGTCCAACAATGTGTAGGAGGATAAGAAATGCACAGTAGAACAGGGTGGTAATTAGACACCACAGGGTAGTCAATAAGTAATTTTTTTTAAAATTGAGTTTACACGGGAGAATTGAAATATAGGTTGTAGGAGGATAGGAAATACCAAGGAGACTAAACAAGCTTTCATTTTAGTAGGAGTCGCGTTAAGTCGGTGCGCCAAATCCCCTCTCATCACCCGTAGTAACCGCAAAAACTTGCATCTGACTACATTGGTCGAAAAATGACTGTTTTTCGACCAGCGTTGTTATCGTTGTTTACAACGACTTAACGCGACTTCAACTAAACTGAATCAGCTTGTTTAGTCTTTTTGGGAAATACACTGTACAACAGGGTGGTTCATAAATTAGATTCCACAGGCTGGTTGATAAGTATTTCTTTTTAAATTGAGTTTACACGGGATATCAAAAATATAGGGTGTGGGAGGCTCCGAAATGCACTGTATGACAGGGCGGTCTATGAATTAGACTCTACAGGGTGCTCAATAAGTATTTTATTTGAGTTTACACGGAAAAACTCAAATTTATGCAAGTGGAGGTTCAACAATCTGGAGTCAAATCTGAGATCAGAGTTCTCTCGTGTTAGTTAGTTAATTTCTTTTATTACGGCCAAGAATATCAGCTTACGCTGTTCTCAGCATTTGGACTTAAGGTCTCGGCTTAAGCCACAAACTAAAAGCTTTGGCTCAAAATTAATGCCGGACGATGTTAAAATTAAAGCCGCGGGCGGTCCAGTTTACTATACCACTGAGATCCGGCATAAACATTTGCACCGCCGGCAGGTTAACGGCATAACTTTTTTAAGTCTCTGGCATTAAATCGGTCGACTTATGCCCAATGGGTTGGAAATATTGTGTTTATCTCGCTTGAGATAAATCATTACTTAATGACAACAGCAGCGGCATTCATCCATAAACCGTTTTTGGCATTACATTCACTCATTTTAAAACCAGATTGGATTAACATGTCTTTAGTCCGCAGCTAGACTAGTCGAATCTTTTAGAGGCAAGCAGAAGAATAACAGAGAAATCGTGCAGTTAGTATATTACAGAAGCTAAAGGTGGAAGCTGAAGTTGACACGTGCATTGAAAAACTGGAGGTGAGATCTTGGGCCGTGGACGGCGATGCGATTTTGAGTGATAATATCAGGCAACATCTACAACAGAAGGCTATCGAGTCTTGGTCAGCACTGACCTCCGAAGGGAAGGGATTATGCCGTATACTGTATGCCGAAGTCCCACATGCGAAGAATTATATGATTCACCCAAGGCAAGGGTTCTGGTCATTCTACTTCAGAATAGATTTAGGAGATTAAAATGTCCGCGAACTGTTCTTCTGTTCGAGCTGTACCCCGTCAAAGTCAAGACGGTACCCGTTGCAGAAATTGTAGCGAGAATGAAACTTTGTACGTCTTGGGGTTCGGGGCAAACGATCCGATCTGCGATCTCCAGTCACAAGCGTGTTAGAAAACTACTCGCGAATGAATTCAGAAAAATGGTGTATGACGTAATAAAAATATCCGCATTGACCATTGCTTGGCAGTGAGTGGTTCGAACATATACGTAATGACATCTTATTCGATGTTATCCATACAGAGTGGAACTCGTACAGGTTTAGTTAGACCCCACTGTTCGTTTCGAAATGTTGGGGACTCAGCATGACCTCAACATTTAACCTGATCTGTGACCTCGAATTGTGACCGCATAAAAAAAACGGTAAAGGAGAAAGTTGCTTGTCTCGATGCGGTGAACAACTTTTGTAGAGGTCACCCAATCTCCTAACATTAGTGACCCCTGGTGGTCACAGTTGACCTCTATCCCCCTCGGTGTCCATTTAAACATTGTTCAGGAACTCAAGGAGAATCGGTATGCCGAGTTTCAGCCAAATCGAACAGAGAATCATTTCCCTATACTTCCGCCCCCATCTCCTTTCCGATATTTTTTAAAAGAAATAATTTTTAAAATCTTGAAAATTATTTTTAAAATTTCAAAATTATTTTTGGAACATAAAAATAAATATTGATGAGCTGGTGCGTGGAATTCGGTTTCAAACCCTCGAGATTTCGCGTGCTAATAACGCATGGGAGTGCAAATTTAAGAGCGGCCGTTATAGCGAGAATATACCTTTCACAAATCGTAAAATGTCAAAATTGTAATAAAACAAGCCCTTTCAAAATTTCAATATTTTTTTTTTAAATCCAATTGATACTTTGCAAACTACGAATTTTTGAAACTGGGTATATTCTTTTGGGCACCCCGTACAAGGGGTACCATCCCCAACTTTTCCGAACAATTTAGACGTAGGTTCAATTTACCAAAATCAATCAACACGGCGATAGTCGATTTCGTTATCAAAGATTCGGTATACATCCTATATACCAAGGTCAATTAAACATCTCCCCTAAGAGGTCAGCCAATACTGAAAATAATTTTCAAACTCTCCATTTTCGCAACGGGTGAATTTTCGACGGGCAATCCCATGGCAACGTAATATGAAGTGCAGAGATTACATGGGGTATTTTGCATTGAGTTACGAATTTTAGTTTGTTTTTATTTTGTGCTAATTAGCCCCAAATAAACAATCTATGATTCCTAACTCTATGGTATTTTGACCTCTGGAGTCATTTTGTAAACAACGAGGTGCACATTGGAGAAATCTATTTCCCATTGCCGTAATGTGCTCCAACGGAAAAATAACAACTCGTTGGGGTAGGTACTGGCCAACCTCTTAGAGAAGGCGTAGCCAAGGTTCCTTGCTATATACATTATCACTTGTACAATTTTACATCTTAGATTAGGTCAGAGTTACTATACATCGAAAGTTAAGTCAAACTCGGATATCACTGCACTGGCTAACAAAGAGAAACTAGCCGTTATCATCGAATAGTAAATAACATTTTTTTTAAATCGACGGTTAATGATTGTTCATCGATTTCAAGCATGCGATCTTTCATGTACACGTTCTTATACATGTACATATGTATAAGATTTCAGACAAACAAGTGCAACCGGTTAGCCAAAATTCTTGAAAATGTTAAAAAATATTTGGCTTTTCTCTTTTTCGGAATCGATTCTTCTTCAGCGCCCGACTAAAGTGTAATTATTTTGTTGAAAATTAAAATTTGAGAACCCTGAAAAGGATTACAGTAAGTGACCGATTAGATCCCAGGGTCGTTTAGAGCCCGTACCTGACTTCGGTGGAGCTTCTAGATTTCCGAACTGCCTGAAATAGAACTCCGAATCTCTATTCTGTCATTTACGGTAGAGCCTTTCTAGACCCATGACCCATTATGGGGCTCCTCAACAATTTGGAACGACCTAAGGGAGGCGGGAAATATCCTATCCCACCACGATTTAAAACAAAACTCAGGATTTTCTATTTTGTTAATTACTGACCTCCCGGCTAGTTCAAATGTAATAAAGTTCCAAACCCCAAACACTTATATCTACAACGCGATTGATTTTCATAAAGTGATACAGTACAGCAGACCAGTACCAGTTCAGTACTACGACTGCGAGACTGCGAGAATAGAAAGGAATTCGTGCAAAGGCAAGACCAATTGGTGCATTGAAAATAGTTCATTTATTACAGCAGACGTTTAACAGAACTTTTGCAACGAAATAAAAATAATTCCACTACTGTTATTAGCAATTCCTATTAAGTTATGTCTTTCTTGCAAAAATTCACGTGTATACAGATTATTGATGTTACAATGTACTTTTTATTAATATGGCTTTTCTTTAATTTCCTTGTGGCCCCTGAAGTTTTGCAGTTCGATTTGTCAGAAATTCTGAGCACGGAAGTTATTTCACGTTGATAATGACTTTCTAATAAATAGAGTCCACACTAAAGTGTCTGGGAACACTTCATTGGCTACTTCCCTATTTCTTGATCAAGAAATGTTTCAAAAGTTTGTTTTACAAATATTCGAAGCGCAGAAGCTAAATAACAAAATATGACCTACGTCAGATTTTGAATAAGATTTGAATCTAATGTGTTATATCGCAATGGCGGATTCAAAAAATTTACTTGATATAGAGAATCACATAAAACTAAACATAAATATTTATACACACGTTCGATATCGTTAATCGTGATATGATCGCGAACTAAATTAGATTAAACAGTAAAGCTATAATATTAATTGTATAATGGGTAACTATGAACTCACAATCAGTCGATGTCATACTACATAGCTTACAAATTCTCGATTAGTTAATATGACTAAATACTGAAGGTGACTACATATATACGAACAATAACTGGACAATACTATACATAGAAATCAGAAACAAATTCTTCTTCACATATTCCAGATTCAGAACTTGGTTGGTTGTTCCAAATCTCAGAAGAATAAAAATATAACAGAATTAGGGTTGTTAAAGTAGATTTATAATCTACAATAGTTTCTGTTCCTGTGACTCAACATCACCAGCTTACATTATTAAAATAAAAACTAAAATTTGCAACAACAAATTTTCTTAACAAACTCCGTACTCCAGGCCGGAATCCTTTTTGACACAAGCTCTTAGAAATGCCCCGCATTTGCTTTGCTCATATCTCTCAAACAATTACATACAATGAAAATGTAAGTTTCTTCAATTAATACTGCATCTGTAAACTTCCTTGGTTCTCCTCAGTCCAATTCCTAATTCAATGACAGACTCATGATATAATTCGATTAATAATTCAAGTACTTGCCTATCTAAAGCAACTAAAACCGTAAGTTTTATATATTCTCGTGAAATAAACTAGCTAAGAAATTGTCTAGTGCCGACACAAACATGTAATCGTGGGACTTCGACACACCGAACTCCTGAGTTTCAGGAAAAAATCCGATTTCCGGACTTTTCTGGCCTTTCATAGCACGGACTTTTCGTAGGACGAACTGTTCGCCGTTCGTATCAGGAACTTTTCGTAGCACAAACTTTTCGTAGTTCAGACGCAGCGGTTTCGTAGCATGACGTTTTTGTATGAGCATGGACTTTCGGTATAAAATGTGTTTGTGCGGTAAAACTCGAAGACAAACAGGAACGGTAAGTTTTGCGAAGTCAATTACTTCCAAATTGTAAATAAATACAAATTACAATTACTTGCCACAGATGCCAAAGTAATTAATTGCAATTGCAATTACTTTGAATAGTTTGAAAGTAACTAATTGCAATTGCAATTACTTTGAATAGTTTGAAAGTAACTAATTACAATTACAATTACTTCTGAAAATTTCGAAAGTTATCAATTGAAACTGCAGGGTGTGACATTGACTTTTGACACCTTCAGCCCAATGTGGGGGAGTCGAGAAAACCGAAGATATAAATGCGTTTCGTAAAGAATCTGATAATAAAGGATCCAGGGATCCATTCCGCTTTAAAATCCAAAACACGAAACAAATTAAAATCGGCATATCAAGACGAATTTTTGAAAGGTTTATCTACTGAAACACACCCAATTCTTTTTAAATCTAGCGAAGACCTCTTTTATGCTGTATTTTTAATACATTATTATTATTTCGTCATTGTTTCATCTTGGATGTTCATGTGAGGTATGAAGTTGATGACTATAATAAAAGCGTATCCAATCCGATCCAATTACTGTAACAAGGAAAAGGTGAATTTTAGGGCAGTCACTTCTTACCCTCCAGGAAATCTGTCACGCATTTATTTACTTCCTTCCGGCGATGTCAGTGAAAAGATGAGAGATAACTACGTACGTGTTGATAACTAATTGCATCTGATGCAGATATAGAGTGAAATGCACGCTACCCTGAACCGACTGTGTCAATCTGGGAGAGGACCATGATTCCATTTACAAATGTTTGCTAAGAGAGTTGTGCCTTTGCGTTATTGCCTTTTCTGATGTTTGGTTATGAATTCGGAAGAATTTTAGAAGGAATCCAAATCCAAAGGGATTTTGAAGATCGGATTATTTGTTTCTGTGGTATGAACGATTTTCTAATGTAATAATTTTTTGTGCTCTCCCAGCAATGTCTTTCTGCCGTGTGTGCGTGGGTGGGAAAACATCACTTTAGAAAATCGTTCATAACTACAACATTACAAAACTAATAATCCAACCTTCAAAAATTCCTTCGGATTGGGATTCGGATTCCTCTTTAAAACCCCCAAATTCCAAAGCAATCGTCAGAAAACATGACTTTTAGGCGCTTATCACTTAGAGAACATGCATGTAATTACTACTTTCTCTAGCATTCCAGAACCACTCTGTGAGGTGATGGTGTCACCAGTGTGACCGTACTTACGTAATCATTCCATCCCCTACGATAAGTCTCGCTTAAAAAGTCCGGTCACGACCTCTATTTTTAATATTCTTATGCATAAATAGAATTCTTCGATTACATCAAACAATTTACAGTACGGTAGACCAGATGTTAGATATTAGAACACAGATGCCTCATATTTTCTACCGGGCAAGTTTCAAACTTCCTAATCATCCGCTCACTATTTCACCTATAATAAGATTAAGTACATATACACCTGACACCTGATCAGATTCTCAGTTTGATTTATCGTAATTTACTTTAAAGAGATAACGTTTTTATTGTATGTAGAATTAAGGTACGTAATTGTCTTAGCATTTAGTTTTTATATAAGATGAGTGTATAATTGTACATGTCTTTTGTTTCTTCTTTGTTTGAACCTTATATATGTATTCGTATTTAAATCTTCAAAAACGTTACACCAGGCTTTGGCGAACACCAGATATTCAGTAAAACTGTTTTGGCTATTTGAGTTAAGGGATATTCGTGTTTTGACTAGGTGCGAATAGGAAAACCGTATGATTTCTGATATTTCCAAGGACTAATTGGATTTCTAAAATTAGAAGTTCGCTTGCCTGACCCAAGTCCGATACATTTTTATTTTCCTTCTCAACAGTTTGGAGAAGTAATACTTCCGGCCCGAGACCCCCGGTATCTATTGGCTATTGGACACAGTTGTTCATCAGAAGTTATACGGTAGCCACATCCGATTTGACACGTAAAAATATTAAACCTGATTATTAAATCTGTCTTAAATAAATAGTCCGGGAACACTGAAACTTTGGGATGTATAGGAGATATGTACTATTTGGCATTGGTAAATGATTTTACCAGCTACGGTTCACTATACCCATAATCTGAGTGCACGTATATTGTAGCCTTATAATTTCATTTTAGTTTCTGAGTCGAAATGATATAATACTACACTATATTTAATTTGAAATTTGCACCCCATCGTAGGGCATTGGCATCGGAACAAAATTAGTTGTTGCTGACTCCGCGGAACCTGCGGCCGGAGGGTAAGGACATACACGATCGCTTGGATAACTAAACGTGCTGTCCGCTTGATTTGGCAGTTGCGATATTGGCAAAGGATTTTCTAGATTTCAAGTAAATTAAAATTAAATTAAATGAATTTCTTAAGTTACTAAATAAAATAAACTTAGTATTCATAAGTTATTCACGAACCTATATCACTTGAAGGAGCTGGGTTGTAAGATTGTCTTCTCCCCTCTATTATTTCAGGTTGGGATAATACTTTCAGTAATTGTGGACTACTTTGTGCAGGTCCTATTTCCGAGTCAAGACTATCCAGATCATTTCGACGACGTTTAGAAAATATATTTGCGCACCAACAGCAACAGCATATCTGAACAGACAAATAATAAAAGTTACCCAAAGAATCCTGTGCGACCTTCCGTGTCTCATGACTTTTGACGAATTATCCGCCTTTAGCTACCCACCGTGTAAAAACATAAATGTTTAAAGAAAGCGTTAAACGGTATCTGAACTTTTATAATAGAACCATATCAAGTTAAACTATATATTTTTGATCAACAATCAATCCCTATTGTTCACAGCGCTTCTGATATGGTCTCAATTCTCCAAGTCTGAGGTATGTCTACTAAATCTACCTTACCTAGCTAACTATAGACGTCTAAAATTTAATCCAGTACAGCAAATAATTTAAAACGTGGTTAATCAAAGTGCTAATTGTCGCTGGTTGCTGAAATTATCTATTAACCATTATAGATAGACAAGATTTTCTAGCCTTGCATGCATCGCAAAAATAACTAAAGTAACAGAGCAAATCAGTCTTACCATTATTCCACTTAACGCGAAGCAAATCATAATCACGCCGACCCAACCAGTCATAAATCCACGTCCACCTCTAAAAATCATTTTGACTTTGTTTGAATTTTTAAGAGTGTACAAAAAACTAAACTGTTGAACCGATCGAAAAAATAAACTGAATCCTTCCTAGGTTATATTCTTACTAAATTTCACTCTGTGGAAGCGTATACTTTTCATTGTTCTTAGGGAACAAGTTTTTAATTGTTTTGTTTAGGAAAGACTTGGATATGAAATGAGATATATACTTTCTCCCGCTTTCACATTCTACGGGTCCCATCTGGGTGAAAGCCGTATCGATCCAGAAACCAAAGTCTGGCCCTGGTTTTCTCCGTGCAACCAAATAACAATCCACCTGGTTTTTGATGGAAAACCTCCTTTCTCCCAACTTTTCTTTGCATATTGAGCTACATCCCCTTTCCGACCCAATCAGTTCATGAGACCAGAAAGTTTTCTCTACCTTTCTACACCATAAGGATCAACTCAGAAAGCATAGAAATTCTAACACTTCTACTTCGTCTAAAACCAGTTTTCAGAATCACTAAAACTACCATAAACTTCAAATGAATACCAGTCTACAATACTACCTGGCACTCCACAACTTTCTCTGTTGAGGAATTTGGGAAAGTTTTCACAAATTGCAGTAAACGGAACACTTACACATTTCGTCGAATGCCTGGAATTCTAATTTGATTTTTGTATTCCTACTCAATTAACGACAAGTAGAAGCCAGGTTTAAATCTATTTATAATTTGACACCGATAGGAACTGTCATTCCGTGAGGAATAATAGTTTCGAAATATATAGCCAAACAATGATATGGCTACATTTAAGAGCATACAGCAGAAATTATTTTGTGTAACTCGACTTTAATAATCTGACAAGTAAATTAAATTAAAATTGCAGATCGATTCTTCCTATTTTGGTAAATATAGAATTCAAGTCTTCTATATGCCAAATTTCTATTCTAGGATTATAAAATTAAATTAAGACCATATTTATCAGATCCAAAAATTGCAGATTATATGAGCGTATATCTGATTTGACTGTAGTCTTAATTCGAACTCAGAATTGACTTTAAATACATAGTGCAAATCTTCAATCCAAAAGTCGCACGCAAAACACTGCATGACTGCACGGCACTGCATAGTTCCCTGTACATAGTACTCACGGGATTTTCGCATAGTCAAAATGAACTCTAAATTTTGGTTTTGGGTTCAAAGTTTGCTAAGTCTAATCCTAAACCGTACGTGCGTGCATGCACGTTTCCTGCTGTTAGGGGTACCCATGTTTGTTTGTTTCTCTATTGGAGCAATAAACGCGTTGCATTCAACAAGGTAGAAAATTGAAGAGTAATAATCATACGAGGGCAGTTCAAATATAGATGCGAAAATGTACCGTGTTAAATTTCTAAAATTCCAAGAAAATTCTTGCTTATTCCTTAGGCGA
>JAQGCA010002078.1:0-14919 GCA_034698945.1 Protaphorura quadriocellata | reverse complement strand
ATGAACAATAGAAACATAATTTTCATACGGAACATTTGACTAGAACATTTATTTTACAAGTTGAGCGCGGACACATTCAAATTCAAGCATTTTTCATAATTCTTATTATTTTTAGGGCGAGAACTTGTCCACAAAACTCAAGAGTAAACACGAGAATGACTTTTTTCAAATGTACATGTTACAACATTTTAAATTTAGTACCACTAAATCGATATGGAACATTTCGTACATTACATACATTTAGGAACCCTGAGGTATTACGATACTCAGGAATCTGGAAAACACCGAGTCCAACTTAAGATTTTTACTCAAACTTAAACTTGCCATTTACTTCAACCGACATTACCTTTATAACTTTACTTTACACTTTTAGTAAACATGATTGCCCGAGAAAATATTCTTAGACTGCACCTCTCCTATTCTATTTTTACAAGAAGAAACACAGACAATTTCTCTCCGGTGAAAGTAACGATTCGACGAAACCGTTTCAACACGCGATGAATTTCCACAATGAATTGGCCAGAGTAATATTTTGGAATCTGTGGACAATCAAATAAAAGAAATGATTTAGCGGAATTACTTACAAATACATTTTGCATTCGGAGTGATTTTATTTATGATAGAAAACTCACCATTAAATAAGTCTCGCATTACTCCATAGAAGACAATTTGAAGGTACTGGTACTGGTACAACCACATAGGCAGAGGTGTTTATAAATTGGAGGTAAACATAGACTAAGAATAAGAAAATCAATCATCTGCATCTACTTCGGAATGTACACCTCGTATTTCTAGTGGCAATTGCAAAGCTGTCGCTAAAGGTGGGGACTGCCGGATTCAATGTCAACAAACATTGTTGATGAGTCATGTGGTATAATTTCGTTGAGATATTTTAGTGAGACTTTGTAAGTGTTCTCATGGAGATCAGTTTGTACTGAGTGTTCAACTTTGGCCTTGGATTCGGCAGGAGTATTATTATAATTCATCATCCCAACAACATCAGCTCTTTCAACGGAAATAATTGTTGAATTCCTCCGGGAACACCCCACTTTGAAACTAGTATTCAAAAATTGAATTTTTTGTGAACTATTGGTGGCATATGTACACATTCCCTGCTGATAGTCCGGTGTTTCGATCTTTCCCTGGGTTTCCTTACTACGACGATAATTATCAAAACCAGTCAGCAGAAAACTTTTGTCTTTAACCTTAGATTCGGCTTTATCTCAGGTTAGCCCACTGCCACTCAACGCACTTTTCATGCACAAATTTAATGGAATCTGATTTGTTTCATAGACTGAGGACAGTAATTTCTTTGTAATTTGGGCAGCGACTGGTGCTGGAGGTGATGCCTTGGTGGGTGGTGTAACAGACGATCCAGTGCCGAATTCATTTCTCATGATAAGACTATGAATGTAATCAGACGTTTCAGCATGAGAAGAAGTCATCGGTGGTTTTAACAAGCTTTGTTTCAGGGTTGACATTTCAGGAACGTTCGTGCAAATAGGTCTTGTCAACGCAGATGCCAATTGTGGGTACAATTGGACAGGAGTCTTGGGAATCTTGTCAATCTCATTCATCGTTACCATTTCAGGTTTACTGTTAAACATTGAGAAATTTGGTTGTGGTGATGGTTGTCGCTGCGGGGACGGAGTTCTTGTTCTAGACATATCCGTGGCTGGAGGAGTCAGAGTTCTCCGCCGAAATTTTTTGTGACCAACAACATTGTACTCAGAATCCGTGGATCCTCTTCGGTCAAACCCCATTCCATGTTGTAATCCCTCAAATCCATCGTAGTAATTTGAAACGTACTGATTATCAATCATTGGAGGGGCCAAAAGAGCTCTCTTTAAAACTGGCATTGTCTCTTCCGGTGTGTTGTACATCGGAGTCTCAAATGTTTCTGATCTGGAAGGACTTGAACCAGAACCGGAATCTATTCCAGAGTCATTACTTGGGCTCACCGGGAAATGGGTCAGCAAGGAATTTGTGTTGTTGAAAGGACAATGTTGAATCATGGGTTGATTAGTAGATGGTAATTCTTCGGTTTCCATTGAAATATCATCATCATCCGTGCTAATATTCTCTTCAAATTTCTTTCCGTCACTATTCCCATCCCCCATCTTGAAGGAAAGTAATTTAGCACTGTGCAGTGTGTTGAGAGCACGTAGGTCAGGGATTTTTGACTCTAGTGTATTGCACAATTCGGCAGGTAACAATGTGTGGAGCACATGGCGGTAACACGACTGGATTTTCTTAACAAGGTCCGGATTTTGTAGACCAGGTCTGGAATTTAACAGAGAAATAAATTAGCAACTTGGAATATTCTTTGAATGCCGTTGCATTGGTTTGCTTTGGATTGCTTTGCTTCTTACCTGTCCCAAGACATGATGACGATTGAAGAAAATATCCCGATGATGTTATCATTCAAATTCCATTGATTGAACTCATTTGTGAAATTGAACATGGATTTGATGAGGAATTTTGCGGATGAAGTTGATGGTCCAGAAGTCGGAGTATCGTCATCAATGTTGTTAATATTGACTACTTTCCCGTTGATACAAATCATTTTGTCATTCAGAAACATGTTTGAAAGTCTGAGAAGGAGGACTTCAAAAACACCATTCTTGAGGAGTATGATTTGATCATCTTGTGTTAGAATGTTAAATCCAGGTAAAAGTTTTGCAAATTCAACAACTCCACGAATTGCTGGTGAGAATCTATCAGAGAAATTGTCATCCAAATTGTCTTCCGGTGAAGCGTAATTCTTTGGATTTAGTGGACAAGTCTACATAAAAAATAAACAAAGATTGGTCAATTAAATCAAATGTACTGTTGTGTACACCAAAAACTATTTCGATTTTTTTTATAGCTCACCAAGTACGACAGCGTAGCAGAAGCAATTCCCCCTTCAGTCTTCAACTCAGTGCTAGAGGTTTCGACCAGTGCGGATTTGATGAGTTGATCAATTTTATTCCTTGTAAATTCACAGGTCTTAAAATGTGCGTTGATTATCGTCATTTTCAACTCAGCAATATTCGTCAGTTCTTCATTCAAAATTGTTTCATTTGTTTTAATAATGTGAGATGCTTGCATTGCAGCCATGATCTTTGCTTTCTCTCGTTTTGGAACACGACCGAACCGGACAGCTAAAATTCAAAAAAAGAAAAAATAATTAAATAAGTTGCTAATTACCACAACATTAACTATTGGTGCAAAATTCAATCCCCACTGAAGCCATTGTAAAAAAATCAACATAAAAGCCGGACTCAGATTAAATTAGTTCCAGGGAACAATTAAACTAACTCAGCTCTCAGTTCGCAGGGTCGATTTTCGTTTACGACGTAAAAATGAAAGCGATTGCATGATTATTGCTAATTCCGTTACTGACAGCATGAAATTAAATCCTACTTTGAGTCAAAACCGTTTCTCGAAATAATGTGTTAAACCCGTTACACTTTCGTCTGACTTAAATTTAAATTAGCCTCATAATTATGATTCTAGTGTTCACCATCCTGAACTTAAACAGTTTGTATAATTGCACACTTTGGAGCTATTTTACATTTAGAAGCTAATTAGCTTCTTTTTCTCACCTCCCCCATGTCCGTATTGATGAGTGCTAACCCTGATACGATAAGTACTAGTCGCCACCATTCTGACTAAATATTGATTGTATCACTCTAATAATTATTGACTTATTTCGGTTAACTCTTTCGAAAATGAAATCAATCAATCACAATAAAAAGGAAATGATTTTTTAGAAAAAATCCATTTAATTTCAATTTTTCTTAAGACTCCTCCACTGTCAACTATCATGAAGCTCTTGTCCCAATAAACTGGGGCCCAGTGTCAGTGGACTCAGTGAATAAAAGAGAATCTCAAACTCTCATCCAACAACAAAGAATTGCAGTTGTAGTGAGTGCAACCAAGAGTTCAATAAACTCTCAACAATGTAAAATAATAAGAAGCCGTAGTCCGGAGTGAGCAGTACTCATCATAACGTGTATTTCCTCTACGCCCTCAAGCTGTTGTTTTGGGGCTTTTCATGTTCTCAATCTCATTTTTGACATAACAGAAGGTAGACTGCTTGTGCTAACTTAAGCATGCTTTCTTTCATTAGATTTTGGACTACACTTGGTCCAATCGGAAACGTAGCGTCGTCCTCAAAGAACTACATAAAACTGAAAAGTAGGTTCCGAGGGCATTGCCCTTTCCCCATCCCATTCAGTGTGAATGTGAGTCGAGGTGGACCACTCGGATGGTGCGGGGACGGCGGGATGTCGGTTCTCCCAGACTACGTCTCCTACGGTCTCTACCTTATTTCCACAAGGAAAATTTTCAAACTTTTGGTTTACTAGAAAATAGGGCATGGAATAGGTTTTCCGTTTGTTACAGTTTTAGGTTCCACAATATCGACATTTTATGTCATATGCTGTCCAATGAATAATCATAATTGATCCAAACTTTAATTTCAGGTATGAAATGTTTAAAACGAAAATCTACAAAGAAACCCCAAATCTTCCTTTATTTTTGACTTCTTCTGTATGCACTTCAAAATGACACATAAAAATTGGCATTATTTATGTATATATTGTTAACAAAAATGGGTCAGATTTCTATTTACTCTCTAAAACACACAAATATGTGAGTCATACTTTTAATTCTTCATTAACTGAGAACTATATATTTTCCACTTATACGAAATGACATAGAGCTACAATGAAGGACGTGAGCTTTCACATTACAGCGCATTCATAAAAGATCATGAAAATTGTCTTGTCCTGTCAAGATAAATATGAGTTGTCAACTGGAGATTAGCTATTCTTGAGCTCCTAAGATTTGAAATGATGAAAAGAAAACGGAACGATTAATGAAGATTAAAATATATGTAAAATTATCAAAACCCGATTAAAATGGTGCATTTGTAAACATTTGTAGTTGATTCGGCCTTTGGCCATGTCAATTAAGAACCTGGAGTCCTCAGTCACCCAGTTCATGGAAAAATCCGAAGACCTGCATACAATTATAGGCAAATGTAGTCTGTTGCCTCGAGACATGTGATTGTTAACCTTAGTTAATGATGTAGGTTAACTGTTACTTAAAGTGAAGAGCAGTTCCAGTATTTCCCTTGTGAATTGCATGCGTATGAGTGAGTGAGTGGTTAACGGGATAGAGAATCAGAACGGGAGAAATGGCTGAGTGTATGCTAGGATGGGATGGGGAGACCCAAAAACGGTTCGCTGACCTCAATTCCTTTCCTTGGTTCATTCCAACCAACTCATGCTGTAGAAATACTGTAGAAATGGCAAATGGCATGGGATGGGATGGCAAAAAAAGAAGCAGAAGGAGTTGAGGAGAAATGAGACTACGGTGTCGTTGAACTCTCTGGGTTGACTCCACAAACGCAAACATATACTCTCGATGTGTTAACCTCAAATCGCCTCTATATTATATAACACAGAGTGCTGGCAAAATGGTTAAGCAAAAGCAAAGGGCTGTACGTGTAGCATGGGCTTAGGTACGTGAATACTTCTGAGTTCATTGACACACTTTTCTGTCAGTCTTTCCCCATGATGAGGATGACGACTACGGCGAGGCGAGGACAAAAAACCGTGTCATTTCAATCCAACACTTTTCATTTAGTTTAAGTTCTAGTTTTATAAACTCAGATTTTAATCCTAATTTGTAGCAATCATGCTACGCATGAATTAAAGAAAAGTTATATTTACTGTAAAACTTTAAATGATAACCTCGAGTTTTATTCCTGGTAACGAGGATTCTACCCGGCTAGTTTTTCATATCCGCAACTTTCTCCACCCTTCCCTTTTGGAGAAAGTCGATAATGTACAGAATACTGGGCGAACTTCAACGACCTTCGATAATCATTATTATCATTATTTTTAATAATTTAAAATACTCACCGTCACGTGACATCCCGACAGTAATGCATTTCTTGAGACGGCAGTACTGACATCGGTTCCGATTGACCCGAAGAATGGAACATTGTTGATTTTTGGAGCATGGGCGATACTGGATTTTTTGTTGAATTGAACGTCGGAAAAAACCCTGGAGAATAGAATCACCTGATTTTAAGTTCAATTCTTCAGGATTCGGATGAAAATTTCCCATTTTGGGATGTTTGAATGATGAATGAGTTGGATTTGGATTGGAATCAGAATGAAATACTTTGAAGTAGTTTGAAATAGTATTGGCTTGAGTCGGGAATTTAATTAAAATTGCCTGCTCAAGCTCAAGCAGATTGGAAATAGAATGAACTAATTGTGATTAATTTGGGTTCAACGCGAACAATAGAACCGACCACAAAGAAATGACCCAGGAAGGAGAAGTACCACAAAAACTACGGCGTTATCTTGTTTGGTAAATATTTTAATTTGATAACATTTCCAGAGTAAAAAAAAATTAGCCCATTCAAACGGAAGCTTGAGGTTTGGATTCATTTTGTAAGTTGAACTCATGCTAATAAATGAACTGAGTTTATTGCCCTGGTTTTAATTTTAACGAACTAGTAATGTGTTTGAACTTTTATGTCATCCACAACATTTTTGTTATTCAACTTCAATCATTCCATTCCAATCGATGTGCCAATTTTATTCTGACCCCGCTGAGTCTCTCTCGGATCTGAGCCGGAGTTTGTGAATTTCCCAAATCCAATTGAAAAATTTGGGTCAAACTATCAACTACTGCTAGGAAGGAACAAAAAGATAAAAGAATTCCGTTTATTTTTACCTTGCATCCTTCACAAGAATGAACGCCGTAATGAAATCCTGAGGCTTTGTCCCCGCACACCCGACAAAGTACAGTTGCCCCGTCAAATTCTATGGGAAAATAACAGGACAAACAAATTTTAGAGTAAACATTCACAATTTTTATCACATCTACCTTAACAACCAAGGAAACATTATGTAACCTAAACACTCAATTCTGTTTTTAGAAATTTAAACCCCTTGAGAAGAGCACGTACGATAGGGAAATAGTTTTGAGACATTTTCCATGCAAGATGTGTATATACTGCGCTATGACACTATTTTTCACCATGTTTAATCGTAATGAAGGAAATATATTGAAATTTCCGAAGACTTGAAAAATCAGGGACTCTGTGGCTGTAATAGCTGTAACAACAATTCAAAAAAAAATCCAAGACTTATTCCAATTATTTGAATTGACGAAGTACTACCGATTTGTTGTCATTTCATCCAGTTTTGATTAAGTTCGCTCTTCAAGGGTCAATTATAAGCTCGTGCAAATTTTAACCTAATTCACATAAAACTCATCTCTATTATGAAAGCTGAATCCGTGTAGCCCTCACTACCACAATATCTGAATTTTTAACTACAAATCAGATCAATTTTTGTTTATATGTTTTCAAATTTTTCGAAATCTAAAAATAGTCTAAAATTTGAACATATTTTTAAAGTCTCGACCATTCGGACTTATTATTCATAAATGTCCAACATGACCATTGAAGCTGTATTTCTAAACTCCACCGTTATAGTCAACCAGTCATCTAATTTCTCACATTGAAATCAAGTTAATTTGAAGTTAGCCTTAGCATATGATTCATTCTGTTTTTAAAGTTGAATGTGGTATGGATGATGAGTTCATTCACCTCCTGACGTTCGTACCTCTCCCCCTCAGTCCATGTGTTGTCTGAATCTAGTTCTCCCATCCCAGCAACACTCTCCCTCTCAATTCTTCGCAATGCAAAGGCAAGGAGAATGCGAGGGAATGCGAATGCACTCGCTCCTACGTAAGCCTTTCCAGCCCACAAACCTACTTTCAGTACATTGCCCTCAATGTACATTCAGTCTATTACAGGTCAACCTAACCATTTTTATCACCACTAATATTAGCCTCAATCATACAACACAACAACAACCTCAATCAAACTATTCCATGTGAACACATGCGAATCATCCATTACAAACTAATTTGTATAGGGAAATATCAAAGAACGGATGGTCCATATTCTAATGTGAATGCCTCAATTATAAGTAAATTGGACAGAAACAAAGAGGAATCGAACATATCTGGGCCGAAATATGATTTAAAGTCCATATTCGAAAAAGTGAATGGTACGATAATTTGTATGATTAGCAACAATTATTACTCTCGGTCATCCGTTTGAGCAGAACTCATTGACATTTTTAGATTAAAACTGGACCTAAACCTAACATGTTTATGAAAATCTTATTGCTTGAGGTGGAGAAAGCAAAAATTCTGACCAGTGGAGAAAGCAAATATTTAAAAGTCTGGAGAAAGTAAAAATTTGGATGACTGGAGAAAGCACAGAGAAAATAAATGCATGTGGTACTAAAACCTCTTTCATTTTGAAGTATGATTTTGTGCCTTACTACCCAAGCTATTTGTGTATGAATTTTTGGTTAATTGCCAGTAAACAAGTATAATTAAACGAATTAATTCGATCAATACGTTTCTATTCAGAGATTCGTGGAAATAAGACATTAAATAAAGGCAACAAGCTTACCATTGATTATAATGTCCAATAAGTTGCAGTCAAAATTGTTATTACAATTAAGACTATTTTTTTCAACGGAATCCGGAGAGTCAAACTCTTCCTCATGACTTTGGCAACTATTTGTATCATCTTCCTCACTGTCATCTGAGCTTAGTAAATTATTTCTCTCCGTGAGCGTCATTATGATCAGAATTAAGTTTTATGTAGGATTTTTTTACTTGAACACTTTATGTAATGTTATGTACTTCAGCCGCAGTCTTAGTCTTAGCACAATCCGTGTGAATGAATGAATGAGCGATACACGAAAATGACACTGACAGTCTCTGGAATTTTTGGACAGAAACTTTTTGCGAAGAATTAAGTGATTGGATTAAATTTTCAGTCGTTCAGTCACAAAATAATTGGGAACAATTAAAATTTTCTTGTAGTTTTTGTTCGGTTATGACTGATTACTATTTTTGAGTCCACTCTCTCTCTCTGTGGCTGAAACCGTTATGCCTGCGAACGGGCCGACTGACTACTTGTGTGGAAGTAAAAGTATGAAAAGTATTCGCTAACACTATTCCTATTCGCATTCACAATTCCAATCTATTCAGTGCAACGTGGAGTAACGGCAAAACTTGCCTCAGATTTTGGTTGTGCAGCATTCTGTACTAGTAAAGGATCCTGCGCTTAGTTTTTTGGATTTTCTTCACAGCGTGTATGCGAATTTGACCAAGTTTTCGCAACTTGCGCCATCCCTCTCGAATGCCCTTAACTGAAGAATAACCTATGGACTAGCCTTGCCTTCCTTTGCACTTCTTGTGTACGCAAAGCTTATCTAACCCAATTCCTCACATTATTATGTGTAATTTTTGATCATACTACTTTGACTCTCAACAGCTCAACCCCTTTTCCTTGTTATGCAGTAAGCAAAAGTAAACGCAATCAAAAATGCAATCAAAGAGTTACACACATCAAACTATTGCTTACTTGAGTTTCAAAAAGTAAATTAAATTGCATTTACAGCAAAAAATTAAATTGTGTCGAACAATGTATTACTTCGAATTTAAAAGGGGTATGGAAACATTTAAATAGAATATTCAATCAGATTAGAGACAGAAATGCGCGTGGGGTAATTAGCCATGTCTTTGGAACAAAGAATAAACTAATGACCTATAAAGAGTTTTATCGGTTTTATCAGATTACCATAATAAGTTCAAAAAAAAACTACAGTATTCATAGGAAATTAATAGCAAATCCCTGATACAGGAAATCTGGAATTGCTACATTCTGGAGATCAGACCTCCGGGACTCAAAAATCTGGGATCAACCGGAGCAAATTTGGCAAACGTATTCAAACTCCGACAACTCAGACGGATGACCTCAATTGGCCACCAGTCTTGCACGTGGAGAAACGACATTTAAGCCATGAGATTTTGTTCCTGGAACAATTTTGACGAATTGAAGCAGGAAACCGCTCATGGAAAGTGAGACTACTCGCGTTACAATTTATTTTAAGCGACCTACCAAAATATTCGTGATTTTCTGTTCTCTGCCTACTGGCAATTGTTCTCCAGAATGAACAAGAAGAAAATTATGTGTTTTGTACTAATGTGCATATTTAACCTTACAATGTTAAAACATAGTACAGATTTTAAATTAGATCAGATCAACAACCCAATGTCCTTCAGTTCGAGTTCAAATGAGCATATGTGGTTGCAGTTACAAGATTTTATTAATTACATACATTCGCATCTTTTCCCCTTCAACACATTTCTCTATCTCTCAATTGCATTGCTTGTAAATACAAATGTAATATTTGTAGCATGCAAATGCGAAATCTGCGAATTTTTCCTTATACGATTGTGTATCCTTGTACTACTCAATTATAGAGAGTCGAGGTGAATTCTTTTTGGTAACAACGACCGCTTGCCCTTCACTCACTCAACTCGCTCCTGTAATTTTGTATCATTTATTCATCAATTATTCGCTTTCTGATATCATGACATAACCCAATAATTATAATGGAGATACAGGGTGAGTCAAAATAAAGTACACGGTTTTGACTATTTAATTATCCCAAAAAAAGAATTTAATGAAAGGTAACGGCAGTGGCAGTCTGTATTGTAGTGCAGTAACAGGCGTTTCGGTTGCCGCATTGGGGGGTTTGATCACTCGGTCAGACAATATTTGAGTCACTATTCTATTTTCTCCTGCACTGGAATATTTTCTGCCACTGCACTGCAGCTATAGTGAGAATCCTAGGTCAAAAAGAAGGCAAACAAACTACGATTCGAGCAGATTATGTAAAATAGGCTTTATTAGCCGTTCTTTACGCGAAAATCAATTTTTGACACTATTTTAATGTAATAGAATAAGGAAATAGAGGAACTGGAGAAATTATGAAGAAAGTTTGGATTTCTCAGACAGTTTACTGAATTTTTTAAGAATACTTCAATAGTTCAAAATAGAAGAGCATTTAATTTTCAATTAACTGATAAAGACGGTGAGTCATATATTATGCATACAGTGAAGTAAATTAATTAAGACCGAATAAATTGAATAGTTTTAAAAGTTAGGAATACATCATTTTGATTCTCCCTGTAGAACAAGTTACTTAATTACATTAATGCCTTCTATTCTGATCCGAATCAGACATCGTTCTCATTTTCCTTGGTTGAGGACGTCATAGTCAGATAAATGTTTTCTTGGCAGTGGAAGTTCGATGAACTCTCTGACCAGTTACCATGAGGAAAATGTTTTATAATACTACAAACTACAAACTTTGGGAGGCAAACAAACACTTGGTCTTTAACCGTGTTTCCATGACTACATTCATATGATGCCCCCTTTTTTACCTCCCACTACTGACTACTGACTATTGACTACTTGATTTTATAATTTTGTACTACTGAAATAGAAAGTACGTCGTATGTTAAATGTATGTGGTTATAATATTGGATTGGAGGTTTTGGTGGCAACGACCGAGTGCCCTTCAATACCCGTTCTCAAATAACCTTTTGGGTATACAAGGAGAGTAAAAGTAAGTTTATATGTATCGAGAGTTCATTCTCCTCCAACCTGTACTACGTAGAATAAATCCAATATCCCTTTGCATTCCATTCCAACGACCGACCAAGAAAAAAGGATACGAAGGATGTATGAGGAGGTCAATAAACCAGACCCCATAGACTTTGCTCTTCTTTGTTGTTGGATTAGGAAAAGGTTCATATTTTTATCTTTTTCAGAAAAAGAACAATGCTTTTTGTTTTCCACTAAAAGGTCTTTTTGTGTGATGACCTCCAAATCTTATGTCGCCCTTTGGAAAAAGGGTTATACTCAAGTTTATGGTACGGTTTACGGTTTTTACTCTCACGTAGTGGTAATTCACAGACATAACAAGATAAGAAAACTTTACAACAATAATCAACATATTCCGAAACTAATTTGTCATTTGTAGCAAGTAGGGTCCAATTGATCTGGTTATTTCAAACCACATATGACATTACCAAATAGCCAACCTTTTAATTCTGCATGAAAAATAATCAGAACTCCTTGGCTCAAAATCTGTAGTATCAATACTTAGAAGTATATGATGCAAATAACCCATACATCAAAACCGGCAATTGAGTTCATTGCTCTGTATTTTGTTACATTCATGCTGTAGAGTTCTACCAATTCTTACAGTCGGGAAATTTCAAGATTTCAATTTCATTGCGACCAGAATTCTATTTATTTTCAAAAATCAATTAGGAGATCTTACCTAATAGCTGAATCCGATTCTCGTGGAACTCGTTGACTTTATCGCTGTAATAATATCCCGGTGGTGAAAATAATTCATTCCCAACGTGTAGAGCCATCGTATCGCTGAACACTTTTGCTTTTTAAAAATCACGAACGGAGGACTTTCACCTTTTTAAGCAATTTGGTTTATTTTAATACTAAACCCAACAAACTGTTATCTAAGATTTCCTCAATTTTATTTAGAGTCATTCATGAGAACTTAGATTATTCGTATAAAGTTTTTTCAGAAAAACGTATTAATTCTGATGTTAATTTTTTAAAAAAATTAAAAACTCGGATAAAAATTGTTCATACGTAAAAGCACTTGTATAGTCTTTCGCAGCTCAAAAACTTAAGTATGTGGTACAATGAACTTGAACTTGGAAACTGAAAGTGATGTTGGCCGTGCTGTTCTCATTTCTTTGCTTTCTTCATTGGAACCGGGTGGAAAGGGTTTGGGTAGACTCCTTCACGTTAAATTGTTCATAGTCCTATATGTTAAATAATCAAGGGAAAATAATCATGCACATAAATATATGGAAGGAGTGAATGCCTTCTCATCATGTCATGTCCGCTCCGTTCATTGTCACTTTATTTTTGAGACCATTAAACTCTGAAACACTCTTTCCTTTCCTGTATTTTTCTAAGTATTTTTGTCATACGTATTTCTATTGTTCGAGAGCATTCCAACAAAGCCTTTGGGGAAAGGAACCCAAGTGCACTGAACCATGAGAGTAAAAATAAAAACGTTATTTTAAATACCCGGTACGGTGCCAGCATTCTTATACGAAAGGTCTAGAAAGGGAATAACTGTACCATTAAAGTGGCCCAGCGTAAATATATAATGAACAAAAGGCCAATAAGCTCAAGTTCAAGTATTATTGGAAATGACTTATTTCGGTAAAGAATTTTGACCATTAATTTTAATGAGGGTCAGGTGTGTCTTGTGTCAGTAGTTTTGAACCCAGTTTTAGTCTACCTCTGAGAAAATGATAAAAACTTACTAGCACGGTTCACTTAAATGTTTAAAAGTATTCGATTGATTTTTGCTGCAATTATGAAAAATATTTCATTTATAAATGACGAAGCACTTTGGTTTATTCGGCTTGAATTAGAAATGTGCATTTACGGTTGTCTATTTTTTAAATCGCAATCTAAAACTTGATAATTCGAAACACTATTCCAGACCACTTAACTAAATGAGAAAATGGGGCTTGTTTTTTGTGGTTTGGCAGGTCTGCTGGAAGCACTTCGTATCGTAAATAGTGTGTAATTATTCAAATATAAAAGCGTTGTATTGAGTATCCAGGTCGATTTCATCAGTTTCCTGTTGTCAACATTTTTACGAGGACCATTAATTTTGTTGTAGCTGAGGCTGAGGAGCTCGTGTTAAAACTAATTAATTCCGAAAGGTCACATGTACTTATTTCCCCGACATCCTTCCATGAACTTCCCGTCTTTTCCCTTCGTATGCATGGTATGCAGCAATTGACGGGTAATTCAAAACCAAGACCAGAATTTTCTCTAATGTTAATTAACGCCTCATTGTTGGAGTGGAACCAATTCTCTGGCGACGCCCTCATTCTAGACGTCAATTCTTCCTTGTTCATTCGCATTCTCTATGTTAAGTGATTTGACATTCCAAAAGCAAACATCGTAATCCAATCATAAAATTTATCTACATATACAGCGCACAGAAGTAAATCCCTGAAGTATCTACTTAACGTTTCTCGGTTTCAATTCTCTAATAGCAAGGATTTAATCAATTTCCTTAACTGTGGTGCGACCATTGAAATTATGTAAGCATGACGTAAATCGAGATAATAATTGAAAAATTGAAATTCAATAGGAGTTTGAATAATTTTCTCAGGGAAATACGTATAGATATTTGACTCTATCTTAAGGCGTTATGTCAATTAATGAAGAACATTTCGGGCAATAAGCTGATCGCACTCTAAAACGGTCTTAAGACGAGCTCATAGCTTACTTCGTTGACCTTGAGTTATGTATGGCTTATAATTGTACTTTTGCAATTATTCTTTTGTAATAATTTTAATGTCAGAAGAATTAACTGGTAATTAAAATGAATATGCGCAATAATCCAGACGTTCTGTTCAATCAAAATGAATCCTTCGCTTCACTAATAAAACTCAGCTTTCACTTCCAACTTCAAGGCTAATAATAATTGGAACAATCAATTACCGAACACAAGTCGTAATTTCGTAGAGTTCATAAATTTTTATTTTTCTTAAAATTGAACAATAGGTACGATTTCAATGACTCACACCAATACGATACAGAGATAACAAATACAATACAGTGGAATCCATGTGGTATTAAATTATTCAACAATTTTTACGATTGCAACCAACAGTGTACGACAAATTTTAACTATAGCAATATCTGTACTGTAAATTGTAAAATGTAGTATGTAATTTATAAAATAGTCAGGGGCAATATAATGCAGGCAAAAACGTTTGATTTGTCGATATTTATAAAAGTTTTCGCTTTACATAAATTCCCAGTTCAATTGGTTTTAATTAAAAACTTGAAGGTGACATCTTGACGAGAGTAAAAAGTTCAGGATTGTAGCATCTGAAAGATAATTAGAATCATTGTTAATTTCACGATTCTTGTAATAAGTCAAAAAAATAGATATT
>JAQGCA010002077.1:0-14922 GCA_034698945.1 Protaphorura quadriocellata | reverse complement strand
TATCTCCGACATCCTCAAATGGGCTCTTCTAAAATTTTCACTGAAGCTTCGTGAAAGGAACCCGGGGGGAATAGTATTTCGTTTTCTTCGAAAAAAAAATTTCTCGAATTTTGAAACGAAATATTCGTTTGTACGGTAGTGGTAAGGTTAAGGTTCAAAGCGAGCACCCTTAAATATAAAGTCGGCTCTGTTTGAGCGAATTTCTACATTCCAACGCCGTATTCGTCTCATTTGCATCAAGTTATTCGCAATCATGGAACTGAATCCATGTTCGATTGCAAACTATTTCTATGAAATTGTAAGGACCGAATTTCCATCTCACATCACTGAAGAAACGACAAAAGAAGAAAAAACGCTAGCCAAATTATTGGTGAAGAAATTGTACGATTTACTGACCGACTCTATTATTCGCGAGGACGTTGAAGTTTATGACGGTAAGTAATAATATCTAATAAATTGTATAAACTGTAACTGCTTTCTTTTACTGAACCGGACAATGGAAAACTTGGAAATAATCTAATTACGTCAGTACAAAATGTCGTGATGCAAATATACCGGGTGGTCCATAATATTTTTGCGCCTGTACATCGTAAAAAAGACCGGGTGGTGTCTGAGATAACCATTTGTAGAGAATTTCATAGAGAATTTCATAAAGAATCTAGAGCGCTGAAACGTATTTATCTGCAGCGCACTGCGCCGCGCAAATTTTAAATCGAAAGGATCTGTGATTTGAATTTTCGGGCCCAGAAATCATCCGCCAGCAATTCTTTTACGGGGTTAAAAAATCACACATGAGCCATTGCTAATTGTCGAATATGTTTAAGATGATGTGTCGTCTAATTCTGACGGATCATCATGGAGCCAAGAAAGTTTGAAGGACAACAGTGGAAATGATGTTACATTCGGTTTGTCCGACAGTGTAACCCTAGAAAGGAAAGTGGAAATATTAAGACTTGTCAAACTGCATCCCGGGTGGAATTTAAAAACTCTCCACAAAAAGGGCTGTATGGAATATAAGGACAAAAAGTACATACAGCGTTGGGAGAAGCAGATTGCAAGCGGAGGAACGATTTTTGAAAAATATACACGCATAGATGACTTTACCTATAAAATGTACAAAGACGCAAGAAGTGCATTCATCATCATACACGAAAAAGATTTGCGGCTTTGGGCAATTCAAGTATCACAAACATTCCGAGATGAGACATTCTTGTTCAAAGCTAGCAATACATGGCTAACAAATTTCAAACGAAGACACGGAATCTCATCCAGACGGATAACTCAACTAGTAAGTAAAAAAAAAGTACTTGGCACTGACGAATTGGTGAAAGAAGTTGAGAAGTTCCGGTCCGAATTTAAAAAAAATGCAAGAAATTTTCACCCGGAAGATAATATCAACTCCGATCAGTGCGGGTTTAATTAAGTACTTGTTATAAACAGAACGATGAGTAATACGGGTGAAAAGTTCACTTTTGCACTAGCCAGGTCTCCGACAAATCTTGTTACGCATTCATATACGGTACAATATGTGATCAACTCAGCCGGTGAAATAAAAAGTGACGTTTGTATCTGCCCCAGGAGAAATCAGGTAGACTGAGTCCCAAAGTTCAAGATAATCTGTTTCCCGCAGCGAACGTGACACTTACATGCAGCACTTCTGGAAAAATGACGACTTCTTTGTGCGAATATTTTTTGCAGAATGTTATTGCAAAATCAATGACAAAAGATTTTCTCTTTGTTATTGATTCATGGAGTGGCCAAACAAAGCCAGAATCATACGAAACATTCGGAGTGGACGACATTCCAAAGTGCACCTTAAAAGCTATACCAGAAAACTGTACTTCCTTCTGTCAGCCCCTTGATACAACATTCCATAGGCAAGTGAAGTACTTCGCTAAAGAATTCCATCACCGCGCGACACTCCATCAGCGTGGTCCTCTTCACGGAAGCGACAAAGTTACAACAAGAAAGAATGTCATCCGCATGCAATCGTTAATGCATAACCAATTGTCCGCTCTTATCTTCAAGCCCATGATTAAATATTGTTGGTACTCATCGGATTTGGTTGATGAGAAATAATTCTTTTTGACCGTGAAGCAAGTTTGTTTCACATTTGATGCAAAAAAAAGTGAAATGTGAAATTTTGTAACTTCAACGTGGTCAAATATGAAGCGAAAACCGTGAAGTGTGCATATTGTCGCAGAAATCTGTGTTTCAATTGTTACTTTTACAATTACCACATCCACAGTTAAATTATATGTTAAAAATGCAATTCTACAGCCAAGTTCTTGTACTTCTTTTGGTGTAAGCTTTGAAATAAACTGTCATGGGCACATGTACGTTATTTTCAGTAATTTTGCACAGTAATGAAAACAGTGCTGATTTGTATTTAAGAGAACGATTCTTCCGTATGTAGAATTTAGTTTATTCGTATGTTGACACGAAGTTGAGTATTTTTTGTTTCATTTCGAATGGCAGTTGATATTCAAATTGACTGAACATAGCAAAAAAATATACTAGTGTTACCAAATTTCAAATTTTGAACGATTTGTGATGAAGTGGAAATGGGGGAGAACCCAGGAACCCTGAATTTCTGTCTGTTAATTTACGTAAGGATTTTGAGTTTCCGAGTTTCGTTTTTTGGTAATCGAATTTTGAGAGTTGCTCTTAGCCGATTGGTGTTTTGACGGTTTGAGAATGTCTTTCAGAAAAAAAAGTTTGGGTCAAACGATATTATAACAAGCTTCGAATTCTGGGCCAAAACACATTCAAATATGCAAAGTTATGAGGTTATCCATCTTCCAATTTCTTATTTTTAACACTTAAACCATTTTAAAAATAAAAAAAAATAATTTAAAATATTTATTTTTTTAAACCATTTTAAGAAAAAGAATTTTTTCAATTTTTGAAAAAAAATTGTCTTGAGATCATTTTTGGGAGAAATTAACATAGGATATCCCATGCTAAAATCTATTTTTTAAAAATAAATTTCAAACTTTTTTTAAAAAATTGAGTTTTGAGAGTTGCTCGAGCTGATAGGTGTTTTGAGGGTTTGGGGTGAATGTCTTTCAGAAAAAAAAGTTTGGTTCAAATCGCTGACGGACAGCCTAAGTAGTTCCCTCGTAAGTGGTCAAGGGTCATTTGGGTGAAAGGACGAGTGGGCGTCTGAGAAGGTTCGGGGTAGATCGCCTGATTTTTCTTAGACCCGGGGGAATTTTGAGACAAAATCGGAGGCCACTTTTTTAAAAATCTTGCAAAAATCAGGACATCGTGACCAAATTTGGAAAGGTCAAGGTAAGTTTGTTGACGGTTAAAATTATTTTAGAAATTGTAGCATCGGATTATTGTAGAAAATTGTGAAAAACCATTTTAAAACACATATTTTCAAAAACATATTTTACTCATATTCTTAAATTTCCGATTAAATTTGGAGCGTTACAAAATTTTCCAGGGGAATAGTAGAATTTTTCTGGTGTAGTTTAGCATTTTGTGTTGGCGTCCTAATGACGTCACGGCAATTTAAGCAGTTTGTAGAGAAGTTTCCCTCCAGAAATACAAAGGGACGCTGGAAAAATAAGCGTCACTTTCTTGCATAGCAGATAAAAACTTTTGAACTTTTTGGACTTTTCTGTTTTTGCGACTACTTAAATTAGTTTTGGGGATTCTTGGGAGAATCGACAGAAAATTGAATGTAACGACTTGCGTGAGCTAAGATTAGGCAAATTGGTGGTAGTTGTAGTAACGTTGAACCAACCTCTTGCACCAAAGCATAGTATAGCAGTTAATTGAGTACACCAACCATTTGAGAAAATTAAATAAAAAAAATTTGATTGAAATTAAATGAATAATTAGGGATTTACTTGAAAAGATAGTTTGAGTCTTCGTGTCTTATCCGACTTGAGTAAATATTTACACCGAGTTGTAAATAATGCATGCATGAAAATTACGTTCTGTATATTTTGTTCAAAGTTCGAGTCATGTATTGAGTAGCACAACATAGCATAGTAAACAATTCTTTGTCTTTCGTTTTTGTTGTGAAAAATACAGTGCTGTGGAAATAGAAAAATAGACGTATTTTGTGGAACTGTCAAATTGACAAGGGATTAGCCTTATGTGTAAACTAGATAAAGTTTGAAAAAAAAAATTGGGCCATGTTATAACGAATTAATAAATTTTGGGTTAACGGAAATTTTGCAAGGTAAATTTGGAATATGTAATTTTTTAGAAATTTGACAGGATAACTTGGAAAACATTTTTAAAGTGATTTGATCCCAACTTTTAGAGCATTGAGACAAAAGATTCTATTTTTAGTGAAAGATAAGACATTCTTTTGGAAACTTGAGAAAACTGTCGGGTGTGCACAGTAAGTGTACAGTAGGCTTGAGAGTGGAGATCCGTGATAATTTGTGTAAACTGAGTAGAAAACTCACAAGGGAAATACCACTGGAGAGAATTCCGGTGAGCAATTTGAGTATTGTGGAACACTTGAGATCGGAAAGTAGAGAAAAGGTTGGAAAAAAGATCAGAAAGATTGGAAAGAAATAAAAAATTGGATATTTGAGATTGAAACTCGAATGGATTAACTCGATGTAATCAATTATGAAATTGCGATTGTAAATCGGAGGCGATACCAGAGCTCGATAATTGAGTATTAAAAAATTGCATAGTGACTCGAAAGTGTTACTCGTGGGTCATGGGGTGAAAGGACGAGTGGACGTATGAGAATATCGAAGTCAATTTTGGAAAAAACCGAACCCAAATCCGTCGAACCGTTTGGAAGGTATTTAATTTCAAAAGGGCGGTAGATATTTCAGAAATACCCGGTATATCATTTATTAGCCTGATGATGCATTCCTGTAAAGGGCTTATAAAATTGTCCTGTCTGTCTCTCCGTTTGTCCGTCCGTCTGGTGCAATGCTTCTCACCCCACTTCCCTACAATCTCAATCAAATCAGCACAACATCTGGCCGGGTCGGGCTGCACGCAATAGAGAAAAAGTCGGGTTGGGCCGGAGCGGGTTCCATTTTTACGGCCCGTTTACACCTCTACTACCCGGGTATTCAATGAAATGGTATGCACGATGTAAAACGTGTATGCTTGCGGTAGTGTTGACTGATTTGGTGTTATGTAAGCGTGCCTACCCGGTATTGAATAAAATGGTAGATAAAATGCTAAACGTGTATACTTGCGCCAGTGTTGACTGATTTGGCTGCGTTTATTATTTTGGAAGTTTCATTTATTAGCCCGTTGACGCAGTCCTGCAAAGGGCTTTCTGTCTGAGCGTCTGTCTGTCTGTCTATTTGTCCGTCTGGTGCAATGCTTCTCACCTCTCCTCCTTGCAATCTCAACTGTATGAGAGCATTTTAGTCTCAAAAATGCTTCTATTTGTATCCTCTTACCTTGCGTGATCACTATTTACTCATGAGAGCATAAACCAATCTGTCACAGATGCACTTAATAGAGACCGTCATAATGAAATTTTTTGCTATAACCTTATTGGTATCATAAGGAATTCAAAAGGGCTCCTGACAAAGAAGTAATACTGAACTATATTATCGCAATATTGCTTAAGCACTTCTGAAATCTTACATGCTTCCATAATATTGTGATAGGATTTGTAACGTCGTTATGGAGATATCGCCAACTAATGTTGAAGAGACGGTAAGGTTGGAGCTATATCGCCCCCTAATGCTAAAGAGGTAAGGCGACTTCCGATCACTTAAGTGAAAGCGTTCTATCATACACATGCTTCCAGTATGATGTGATATAATACGTAACGTCAGAGAGATATCGCCCCCTAATGTTAAAAAGATGGTAACGTTAAAGAGAAATCGCCTCCTAATGTTAAATAGCCTTTCTCATTACGTAGACGAAGCAGCAGTGCTTCTGTCATAACCCAATTACAAAGGCTACGTTATAGAGATATCGATCCCTAATGTTAAAAAGATAGGCCTATCTCATTACGTACACGAAGCCGCAGTCTCAACTTTCTCAACAACTCCAAACCCTCCACGCCACTTTCCACGCCGTTTAATCCACTCTCCACACCGTTTAATCCACTCTCCACACCCTCTAAACCACTCTGCGATACTACGGGATCTCTATGCAGTCGCGACTGTTTATTATTTCAGAAGCTGCTTATTAACCCTTTTTTATATACTTCAGAATGTGTACAGCCGTAGGAGGTTAAATGTGCACCCGATATCAACTACAAAACCGCAAGTTGAAATGATGCACTATTTTCAACAATTCGTCATGTCAATGCATGGCAGCCTTAATTAATTAACCATAAAACGATAAATTACCAGACTTCACTACCAACTTCTCTTCCTGGTTTGGTAGAACAGTCTAGAAATAAACTAATTGTCAAAGCTCAAGTGAGTTATGATTTGAAACCACAACGATGGCCTCTGATTCAATTACTCCTACGATTTCATCCTAATTAAAACTTAAGTATATAAAGACAGTTGAATTGAACCTAGGACCTGCCAAAATTCATATTGAGTGCCATGCAAAAAAATATGGAGAACATGACAGATTTAGAGTATATATTTTATTCGAGCAAAGATTATCCTGTTTTTTTAGAAGATTTTAATTATGTAGAATTTGAGTGCGGTTTCGATAGATATCAATTCACAGACTTCCTGATCGGTGGGATTGGAATCTCTTTTGTGAGCTCAGTCGGGATAATTGGAAATACCCTCAGTGCCATTGTTTTGTCCCGCCCTGCCATGCGATCATCAACTAACATCATATTGTTGTGTCTAAGTGTTTGTGACTTTGTGTATGTCTTCATGGCATTAATGATTTTTGGAATTCCTTCATTCCTTCAATATTTCTGGGTGCAACGTTTTGAAGATTTGTATCATACAATGTTTTATCCACTGATCGCCAGTTGTTTTGACCCCATCCTTTTAGCAGGTAAGTTGTTTACACGATAAGGAAAAGGAATGTAAATCATACATATTTGGGGGAGTACATTGCGACTAATATGTAATGACCTGAACTTGTCCATGAGTACTAGCCACCCTGTATATGTATAATAATTTCAACTTATTCTTCGTTTTCTTTGACTTTGCAGCCCAACTAGGCTCAACCTACTTTACTATAACAGTGAGCCTGGAGCGATTCTTTGTCGTCTACCGTCCACTCATGGCGAGACCTTACTGTACCGTCAAAAATGCGACGTGGGTTTCAGTCATCATCGTCACGTTTTCAATTTTATTTGCACTTCCAGTCTGGTTTCATTATAAAATTCAGAGTATATATGATGAGAACGGGACTTGGACCTGCTATCGCTTAATACCTGCATTGATAGAAAATCCGGATTATTACCTGTACTACGCAACTTGGGCGTCCGCGGTTGTTTATCGCATCATACCAATGACAGCACTGACCGTTTTGAATGTCCTCATATATGTTAAGGTATGTGGGTGTACATGGGGAAGGACCGTCTGTCGCAAAAGTAAGTATCCCGGTTTGTTTATAATTTGCCGCAAACAAATTGAGAAATTATGTTGAGATGAGGCCATTTAATTGAATTGTGATACTGTGATGGTGAGCTATTAAACTGGTTTGGATGACCGTAACTGGCATAAGTTTTATGCCACACATAGGAGCGACAAGTACGGGGCACATACTTTTGCGACACATCGAATATGTAAATGGGTATAGCCTTACCTTTCTTTTATGTTACGCAAGAAGACTCCACGTGTCAGTCGATTGCTATTATATGAGGGACCGTTAAGGCTAGGGCACACGGTGAAGAAAACTTCATGCAGCAAAAAGTTTTTTCTTCGTGAAGCTTTTGTTACATGAAGCAAAACTTTATGAACCAGTCAGACGGTGAAGCTTGTCAACAAAAAACATGCGCAGAATATCGGCCTACTCTTTGCTTTCTGATTGAATTAATTAATAATTCTTAATTCCATTTTTAGCAAAAAAAAAAAATTGTTTGGTTCTGGTGAATGTAATAATTTATAAACTAATCTTTTTTATTTACGAATGATTTCTATCTATTAGAATAAAATATACGCTCAGAGGTCTATCTGGAACAGCCACATTATTTTTTTATTCGATTTGATTTTTTGTGATTTTGTGATATGACAGGTTGTATTAGTTTCTTCTCAAGTGTAGACTCTTGAATTTGCTGACTCAGTGACAAACACAATTTTACTATTCACCATTATCACGATCGTAATTATTTAAATAAAATCAATGTGTACAAATTGCAAATTAATTGTTTTGAATTTTGAAGTGTAAATTGTAATTTGAGTTCGGTATGTGTACTTTACTCCGCGGTTCTTGGTGATGGACGAGAGCCAATGAAAAGCTCGGACCAAGTGCAGCATGAAGCTTTTGTTGCATGAAATAGGATCCGATCCTATTTCATGAAGCTTGAAGCTTTTGCTGCATGAAGCACGAGCTGCACCGTGTGACAGTCCAAAAAAGCAAACTGCATGAAGAAAAAGCTTCATGAAACAAGCTGCATGCAGCTTTTTCTTCACCGTGTGCCAGGGCCTTTACTAATCCTACTTGAGATTTTTATTTTTTTCCAATTTAAAAAATAGTTAAGGTTAACTGGAGGAAGAATTTCCAATTTGAATTACAAGGGGGGTATGCCCCAAATAAAATGCAAATTTAACATTGGGGGGAAACTTGCAAAGTCATATGGTTATATATGGGTGTGTGTAGCCCAGGTAAATAAAATATCTTCACTATAGCAAAGGCTGTACGATCTGTACAAAAGTTGCTAGATCGACGACTGTAGGACTTAAAGCGCAAAGTAGATCAATATCATAAAGAAACAATAATTATAAAAATTAAAAGTAATTTTTTGAAATTTAATTTTTAATAGGTGCGAGAAGAGCTGAAGAGAAGGCAAACTTATTTTTTTGTGATGTTCAATTTCGAAGTAATAATTTAGTTGCCGAGAACTTCGTTTGGAAAAAAATTAAATTAGTTTGATGAATTTCGTTTCAAAGTGCGGGATGGTACAGATTCGCTCGGCTCACTTTCTGTGGAAAAACCAATGACGAGATGACATATTTCTTAGTATATAATAACAAAATGATCAAAAGTGCATCTCATATTCGTTTTGAATGTATCGATATATGTTAATGTATGAGAACCATTGGATTTTTTTAATTAACCTGGTCGTGCCTCGATGTTAAAGAGTGCGTTACCCAAATCTGAAAGGAATTACGAATTATCGACTTTAAGAAATTTTATACGGATGACAACAAATCTACTTCAGTTTGACACAAGGGCTAAAAGACGCCGCACTTAATGGTTTCATCCGGTGACCCCATTATGGACCGAACAAAAGATGTCATAGATAAATCCTCAAATCCGTTCAAACTAGAATTTTCTAGTTAGAACCCAAAATATCTGGTCGAGTTGAGGAATGCTAGTTCTAACAACTGTGAGCTCCAGCCAAAGAGAATGAAAAGCTGACACGGCGGATCCTGAAGTGCTGCAGGGTTGCTAATATGTATTGTCGCCATCGTTTCTACAGAGCTACAATAGCTAAAACCTAGCGGGATAGCTCGTTGGAAAGAACAGCTCAAATGAGACTTCAGACACCACATTTTTACTCAGTATGAAAGCGCGTTCAAGCAAAGCGCGCGAGCGAAAACAAGAAATCCACGTTTTTGACGTTCCCTACCCACTTTTTCATGGGTATCGGAATGAAATGCCACGGAAACTTCAAAATTTTCAAAACTTACTTCACCACCACATTTCCATGTCTTTCATAAAAATTTTAAACCATGGATCGACAATTTCTGGGAAACGTGGTTTTACCCCGAAATCGTACTTTCATTAAAAACGCACGAATTACGTCGTGAAATGAAGTTTTCATGTAAAACCAACTTGTTCAAAAATTGTCGACCCTAGGATTAAAATTTTCATAAAATACATGGGAATGCGGTGGTACAGTTGGTATTTCCAGATTTTGAAGTTTTTTTGGCTTTCCATGACGAAACCCACGGAAAAGTGGGTGGAAAACGTTGAAAACGTGATTTTTGCTCGCGCAATCCGCGCGAAAGCGCTTTCGTACTGAGTTGAAATGTGGTGTCTCAGATCCCATTTGAACTGATCTTTACAACGAGCTTCAGGCTTGGTTACAGGTATTGTAGCTCCGTTGATACGATGACGACAATACATATTAGTAACCATGTAGCACTTGCGGATCCGCCGTGTCAGTTTTGTTAAAACCCGAGTTAACTACATAGAACTAGAATTAACCGAATCCGTTCGTTGAACGCCGGAAGGCTTTGTGTACTTAAACTATTTTTCCTAGGTAAACCGATTCCCTATTTTCAAGGTTCAGATATTTTTTGTTTTCCTAAGCAATATATTCGGTAATTGTTTATGTAATTTAATTAATTTTGTTAGGTACAGTTAGGTTAGGTAGGTCAAGCCCTAGGCGTCTAGGGGAGCGGAGATTCCCCCTTGCCGGGTTCTGGGATAAAGCTCCGATGGCATTCGGGGCTGTGCCAAGATAGGGGTTAAGGGGCTGAGCCCCCCATTAAAAATATTTATATAAATTCACTCAACACATAGAATTTCGCCTTTCAACGAACGGTTTCGGTTAATTCCAGTTCTATCTAGTTAAAACGGGTTTTATCTAGTTAGAACTAAAATTCTCAAACTCGACCACATAATTCGGGTTCTAAGTAGTAAATTCTAGTTTTAACGAATTTCGGGCTTTGTCTGTAACATATAGACATATATCAATATCATCAAGGAGCTTGGACCAGCTCTTCGTGTAGTAAGGAGAGCCACAGCAGAGGAGACAATGAGAAATCCTAAAATTTTCACACCCACCCTCTCATATAAGGATCGCATAGTAACCAAAAATGTATATAGAGAGAATACATTAGCGTCCTACTTACCATTTCAATTTCGGAATTGCGGAAAAGTCATTCACCCCAATGACAAGAAATTCGGAATCTCTATAGACAGATTAACATTGATCTAGAAACCAGGTTTTCGTAGTACATAGGCATGGGCAGCCGGATCAGGCAAGAGTAAAGTTGTTATTTCAATTGTTTACTCCGATGTGACTCTCCTGACTACGCGAAGAGCTGGTTAACCTATCTTGAATATTGGTATGACAAAATATTTGTGAGGTTGACTTTGAAACTAATTTGTCAAATTCTACCCTAAACAGGTGCGTCAAGCGAGGAAGAGGAGACAAACGATGTCACAGACTCGATCGAATAACGTCTCACTTGCCAAAATGTTGATTTGTGTGGTGACAGTTTTCCTGATTTGTAATTCGTTTAGCATGTACGTTTTCATGAGAAACGTCTTAAATATCCCGACGGATTTTCGACATATATACATAATTGTTGTCCTTCTCTTCAACATCAACTCATCAGTCAATTTCATCATTTATTGCGTCATGACGCCAAAATTTAGAGACACTTTCAAGGAAATATTTCGGATGAGAAATTTTATGGAAAACCAAGCCACAGGCCCTCCTTCTGCTCAGAACATTATCGACACTGCGAATGTTCAAATCAACTAAGATTGAATTGATTATCTCAAAAATATAAAATGTAAAAGTAGCACAATTTTCTGGTTTTAAAATTTGAACTAGAAAGTGTTCTAAATTAATGTAGCTACCCAGTTTCTTTGACAATCCCGATCAGCTCAGTCGATACTCGTTGTTGTGTGAGTTTTTTTTGTAATTTTCGAGGTCACCAGGATCTCACCCGGGTTAAATAAAGCGGGTATTTTAGTTATTCTTTCATTATGATGTGGCAACGGCAATATTTGTCATGAGGTGTAAACAATTGCTGCTCCACAGAAATCTTTATTTGCATTCACCACATAATAAAAACTGATTTGCAATCAATTCCTTTTAAGAGGTGGTATTCCTTTAATTCAGTTTGGAGTGAATTTACTATTATTTACTTTTTTTAAAATATTGCCGTAAGAAATGGTGGTCTGCATCGTGCTAGGGTGTAAAAATAGTAGTACATGGGTTCACAGTAAAACAAGAATCGGATTTCATCGCTTGCCCGTCAACCATGAGCTTCGAAACAGGACTTTAGAACTTTCCACCGGCCTCTCCGCTCCTGAAATAAGCTGGAATTTAAGTATATGTTCGGAACACTAATTAGACTAAAAGATTTTTAGTCAAATTCTCGGACGAAATCAACTTTCGGAAGATTCACGAGAAGAAAAGAAAGAAGCGATTATTCTAAATCCATTCAATTTATTTGGACAATGGTGGACAATTGTGTTAAGTCAAAAGTGTGTGTGTTGTGGTTAATTATTTTTGCAGTTTGAAATGCTAACTAGGCTGATAAATTTTGCCCGAACTAGTGGAAATAGAAAAAATCATAAAATGAAAAAGATGACAGCTCAATCTTCAATATCATTTTGTTACTAGCGTAATTTTGACCTCCCCACCATATTTGAAACACAAAACGTGCTGTAAATTGGGATCATAATGTGTAAAAGTCAATCGGTATTCAATTAGCTCGGTTGCAATAAAATACCATACAATTGCACTTCTTCGGTTTTCACCGTTTTATTCAATAGCCATTGTTCCAGTCCTAGCAGGACAGATTTGTACAATCATTCAAATTCATTCAGAATTAGACTCAGTTCTCAGTTGAAATAAAACTTTGAAGCTGTCGTCCAAGTTTTGAATAAAACTCAGTATCTTTCAACAAAGTGTTGTCAAATGCCCATACCCTTGACCCCATACCTAGTGGTCCAACCTACAAACACAATTCAACACTCCTTTGGTCACCGGGGAGCGGGTAGTATTGAGTCCATTGGTATTAGATTAAATTGATCCAGATATGCACATGCGGTCCAACCTTGCTTGATGATTCCTCGGCATTGAACTCAAGTATGACATATGCTTCCGATTTTGATGAAGATGTCTAGATGTATCAATAAAACCGTATTTTGAAAACAATTTATTGAATTTAAGTGTTATGCATGCATCATCCGCAGATCTATTGATGGAATCAAGGGCCAGCCCTTCTTTTTTGATTCCTCAGCCCTTTGAAATTCTTCTTTATGTGAAGAATTTGAGACTTCTCAAACCCAAATCAATAAACAGTTTTTTAAATGTTCTTCATTTGATTTATTAAACGGCGACCGGTTTCATACTTTTCATCAGGCCAGTAGAAATGGGCGACTCGTTGAGTGATAAAAAGTGACAGTTTTAGACGATTGGCATTGTTTGAATGCTAATCTCATACAGGACGATACAGAATTAAGAGTAAGTCAGTCACAATTTCAATTTCCTTCAATTTTTTAAAACAATTTTTAACAGAATACAAAATGTTGTGATTTTATTACAATTTCCAAAAAATTCAAATCGCTGACTAGCACAACGACTTGTCTTACATATATTTAATAGCATTTCAGACGCTTTAGCCCCAACGTGAGGAACACAGACATCAAATGATGAAAATTAAATTTATGTTTGCTCCAATTTTATTTTCAACATATTGTGCCTTTTATTCGAAGATTACCTGGCTAGACAGGACAGAGACGTTATTTCTTACAAAACAAAAAATAAAGGGTGAGTCTTTAATATGGTCCATTTTTTAAACCAATTTTAGAACTACAACGTTCCAAACTGTGACGATGCTAATATTTTTACCAAATAGAGGAACCAATTGCCTAGTAAATTCATGCTTTGAGTGGTCCAAAAACGCGTTGCTTTCCAATGGCCCAAATTATTTGTCTGACCCCGCGCGTTAGCTCTAGTCCACTCTTCGCGGCTACTTCTCTGATTTGTAGCGTAATAACCCTTTTGAATGATTTCAATGTTTTTGGTGTTTTTCTAACCTTAGAGTATTTGCGTTTAACAAAGGCCAAGAACTTCTCAATCGGGCGGGCTTGAGGCACATTTGGGGCGTTGTTAACTTTTTTCACAAAATTCAATTTTTATTCGGACGGATTTGTTGTAACAATATTGGCGTAATGGTATGTTGCCATGTCCGACAGAACGAAACATATTTTTTTTCAATGAAGTGAATCAACCTCTTCTTGATACAGTCCATGATGTATATTTCCGAGTTCTAATTTTTTGTCAAAATTAGCGGTTTTGAAATAGCTCCTTTTTCGTCAAATGCAAGCCTTTGCTCTTTAGGAAATTCCTCATTACTCTTGAATTTATATTTCGGGTCTATTTTTCTTGTCTCTATATGAGTTGAACTTGACACCATTCACACTACCGGGTCAATGACACAGTTGGTCTCATTGGTAATCACTAAAAACTTTGATGGATCTGCCGGTGACCGTTTCTAATCTACTTTTCGACAATTTTGTTTGGCAATAATTTTTGCCGTTCAACTTATTTTTGGTGCAGCTGTTACTTTGCCTGTTCTAAAGCCCAACCGTTTAGCTTTAATTACCCACAGGTCCGATCACGATGCTCCGGTTTTCTTAGCTGCAGCACGGGTGGAGATGTCAGGAAACCGCATCAGAGTCAGAGTCAGAGAATTCTTTATTAAAGTCATAATGCTCCATAGCCCATACAGCTCAGTATAATAACCAAATTGATTTCCAATAGGTGTTACAATATACCGACTTAATTAAATCATGCTGTTTTAAACAACAAATTATTACATATGCATATGCAAACTTTCTACTGCTTCCACTTGGTTTTTTAAAAAGTGCACTACCAAACTCGTCATACATATGTAGTATACGATAAATTGTGCTTCGGCGATTTCCTTCGTTAAAAAATATTTTGCAGTCTTTTTCCGATCAAATTTGAACGTGTTTTCGGATGAGTGGCAAATGTTTTGCGACCTCCTCTGAATATTTTTTCCGCATGATTTATCTAGACAAACTGACTCAAAATTTCAATTTCAATTTCAATTTATTAAAATACAACGCCCTCTACAAGACAGGTCATTATGATGTAAGTTACAGAAC
>JAQGCA010002076.1:0-14924 GCA_034698945.1 Protaphorura quadriocellata | reverse complement strand
GATTTTGAGATAAAGTTTTAATTTTTTACAAGGTAATTTTATAAAGTTTTTGAGCGTAAACTCGAAATAATTTTTTTTAATGAATTGACTTGCGAATAACGGTAAAGACTTTAATTGAAATTTTGAAACTGTTTTAATTTATGACAAGGGATTTCGTTTTATGTGTATTATTTTTTTGCGAAAATTGGAGAATTGGGTCGTGCATAGAGTAAGTGCACAATGAAAATTGTGAAGAGTTTGAGGTAGCTCTGTTTGTGGATTTGAGTTTGCCGTGAGTGGCAAAGCTGAAAATTTGGAATTTATTGGCACTGACGTGACGGTCGGTGGAATTGAGTACCTTGTGGTCAGTCAAGAACTAGTGACTGCAAACTCGATATTGAGCATCGCTATTGAAAATAGAGATTGAGCATCGCTAGAGAATACTGATTGAGTATAACCATTGAGGATTGTGCTAGTGCATCGCTATTGTAAATAGTGATTGAGTTTTGGCATTGAGATTTGCTATAGATTGCATTGGAAATTGTGAATTTGGCCACAATTTGAAATTGAATTTTGAGTTGAGCTGTGAGAAAGTAACTCACAAGGAAACATTGTGAGTAGTATCTCGCAACTGGTGAAGAAATTGTGTTCGAGTACTTGAGAGTGAGAGCTTGGACGGGAGTTTGTACAAGTATCCCACTGAAATTACAAATCTTGAGACGCGATTGAGATTATTGAGATACGCACGGATCCAGTTCCAAAAAAATGATTTTTAAAATATTGAAAACTGAACTCAACATCAAAACCAAATTGGGTTTATAGCTCAAATTAAGGACCTCGTTTATGGTTTTCTCGGATGAACTTTCGGTTGATTCAAACTCAATCATTTATGTTTTCCTGGATTGCGCGCATTTGCCTTTTTTAGAGAGTGTATTTTGTTATTTAAATTTATTTAACATTAGGACATGTCGGGAATGTTCGCATTATGGCGATTAAGTCATATTTATAGAACAAAAGGCATTGGATAAATATGTGACGCTTCCCCTTGACAGCCAAAGAAAAACACATAAAGGCTATAGAACCTTTAACACGTGATTTTTTTGTAGCAGTGCTCAAATGGTTAACGACGTGCCACACCTCTACTTGCACCCACACTGTAGCCTCCACTTACTCTCTGAATGGCTGCAATTCAAATTCAGTCAACCAAGCCGAACACAAGCGGAGAGCCACAAAAACTACTCCCCATGCAACTACATGTACATCAGGAGTGTGAAATTACACGTAACTTTTGATGAACATTTAGGTATACCCCGAGATATTTTTTGTACGCTTGGCAGCACATTACGATATATGCCTACATAAATGTATGTGTATTGGTCAGTCCAAAAAAACTTTGACCACTGCAGCAACTTTCAGCCGTATAAAGGTTAAAGCACTGAGGCACGGAAATGACTGTGCTTTAGTACGTATGAGATTGGAAGGGGGTATTGTAGGAATCGATTGACAGACAGAAGGACCAACTAACATTGCAATTTGGAAGCCTTCACCTTACTAGTTCTACAGTCTTATAAATAAACCAAAATACACTAAACATAATATTAAAAATGAGAACTGAACTGAACATCAGAACTGACGTAGTTTAGGGCTCAAATTAAATATTTCTCCACGCTAAAATATCTTTCTCCATGTCTGATTGATTAGATTCAACATCAATTTCTACGTAGGGGTTGTATAATTTTTATTCCTTTTCTAAATATATGTACTTGTAATGTTTTACGGATTTGAAACAATACCTGCCTGTCCGTATGTTCAAGAGTCTTGTTCTCGGTTACACCTGGGCCACGTAATATTTTGAAGTAATATTTAAACTTTAAGTCAGTAACGTCAGTAAATTTCGGTGGATAAATTCCACAGAATCAACGCACAAATTACATACGCCAACCTTACCGCGGAAATATGAAGTCATTGACGGCCTTTGCCCTACTGCCGTGAATGCGACGTTCCGGTAACCTTAATAGCTAACACCCTAAAAGCAAGGCGTAGTAGTTGGTGTATAATTCAGGAATCAGTGCCTGTGGAGTTCATTTCAAAAGTCTGGCTACTTACTGTAAAAGATAAGCTCGGATCCAGTTCCAACAAAATTAATTTTTAAAGTATTTATAAACCCTAGCCGACACTCGCTTCAATTAAGGAACTAGTGTATAGTTCCAAAAATGATATCAGAAATGAGAGCGGAACTGAACATCAGAACTGAAATGGTTTTACGGCTGTAATTGGAAATTAAACCGTAATAGCTTTCACTCGTTTGAAGGTTTGGACCACGTTTATGGTTTTCTCCAACGAACTTTTGGTCCATTCAAACTCAATCATTTATGTTTTCCCGGATTGCACGCAATTGTCTTTACTTTCAGAGAGAGGAGTTAGCTGCTTAACATTAGGACATGTCGGGAATGGCATAGTATTATGGTGATTAAGTCATATTTATAGAACAAAAAGCATTGGATACATATTTGACAACACCCGTCTCTATGCATAGAGACGGCTGGACTAATTCATTAAAAAGGCGCAGGCATGGGAAGATGGACCGAGGGAGAGAATTCCCGCTTATAGGCAGGCAGCCAAAGAATGTGTGTTGTAGTCAACCCAAGAAATTCCTTATTTTGCATACATTTAAGAAACCGGATAGAATGTCCAATTACAATTACATTTGTAATTAAATTACAAAATTACAATTACAATTACGTAATTGTAATTAATTACATCGATAATTTTGTTCGTAATTTGTAATTGTAATTAGGTAATTACTTTGGGAACTTGGGCTGTAATTTGTAATTATAATTGAATTACGAGCGTAAATCTTCTATGTAATTGTAATTTGGATTTGAAATGTCAGGTACTTTCGCATGCATAGATTTTTGTATATTTACATTCGAGCGAGACTTTGAAATTGTAATACTTTTACCCAATTCTTCGAACACTTCACCAATTATATTCGTCGGTGAAAAAATTGCTTCAAAGTAAATACCGTAAATAACAGATTAGTACCCTGGTGGTTATTAGAGCCTGGAACTCAAATAGAACCTAGGCTTCTCTCCAGTTTACTCCATCAAATGTTGTGAAAAATAGGACTTCTGAGTACTGGAATAAATTCAACCCCGGAGTTCTATTCGGTCATTGGGGTACTCCAATATGTCGAATGACTTCTCAGTTTTGGTGGACTAATTTTGGGTGCTAATGGTGTAATGAGAAAATAAAATAAAATTACACATTTTTGAGAAGTATAGGTTGAATATTTATGCGAATAAACTCAGTACAATTTTTTGAAAATGTAATCGAAATTTCAATTACAATTACGTAATTGCATTTAATAACATTGAGCTCAATTTATGGTACGCGGACTTAGTTTTCGATGTCATTCTACCTACACAGAATTCCGTTGCAATCTTCCAATGATAAAAATGTACCCAGAATTTGTGTCCATTTGAGTCAGAACTTTGATTGAAATGAATGGGCCCAAAGGGTCGAAAATTTTTAGAAACTGGCTTTACCCAAGTAGCATGAAAAATGTCCTTCAATCGTCAATCGTTAGTTATTAACGTTAATTATTAATTGTTAACTCATAATAATATCCAAATCCCTTGGAATTAATGTACTTCTGGTCTAATACAGCAGTACAAAAGTGAATTTTCCAAAATACTTGGAAGTACACTGCTCAAAGCAGTACGTCTCGTCACCCTAGTAACTAGCCTCTGAAATTCGTCGGGAAAAAACAAAATTTACAGTACTTTCTGGGATACTAGAAGGGACCGTTTTTGTCCACCCTGTAAGATATGTGCAAAAAATATCAAAATATATGCTTGGCAGCACATTACGATGCATATGTAAATGTTTATGCATTAGGGACCTTGAAAAATCCGTTTGAAATATGCCTGTGGAATGGTCCTATTCTAGCAGGCATTTTTATTTAACATTTGTGACATATTAGAACATGACTTCCCAATAGTAGCTGCTTGTGCTGACATGGTTCAACATGTGTTTCATGAAGGTGTCCGTGAAAATTGTTAGGCGCTCCTGCTAGGAATACATTTACAACGAATTAATCTCTAACTAGTTTTCCAATTTACAAAGATTTTAAAGGCAGGGACTAATTAAAATTGAATTACTCAAGCACCGTGTAAATGTCATTGTCAATGACAATCCTAAATCATATTGATTCTGAATCAGAACGTAATCACACTCCCGGTGACAAACCAATAAGTGACAGTGACATCCGCCCAGAAATTTGAATGGAAAAGTCAGAGGGAATCGGACTGAGGGAAAAGTTTTCCCTCCAAGTCATATTATTATACACTTGCTGGAGGAGGACGATGAACCAATCAAGTGTAAAACTTGCGGAAATTATATGCTACGGAAAACAATTTGAGCAGACACAAATGTAGGCCTGGGCCTCGAAGACAGATATTATTTGTGTGCAGAATATGCGGAGAGTCATCTCCTACTGAAGCTTCCAGGAGAGACCACATGGGAATCCATACAGAACAAGTGGAACATGAATTTTTCTCTCAAAACCAGTCTTGATTATCATTCCAGTATTCATGCACATGCAGGAGAGGAACCAAAGGAATACATGTGTGATGTGTGTGGAAAACTTTTATCGTCATTGTCGAATTTATAAGCCTTTCAAGTGTAAAGTGTGTGGACAAGGTGAGTAGTAAGATGGTAAACCCTTTGTCTCAAGCCGGGGCCAATGTCCCCCCCCCCGCAAGCTCCGCCCCGTGACCCGGTTAAGTTAATTTTTAACTATTTTTGTTAATTTTGAGAAAAAACGTGAATGGATCGGGATTCAAACTGGGATTCGAATCTGGGACCCGGACCGAGAACTGGGACTGGGAGCGGGACAAGTTAGTTTTTAATTATTTAATAACAAACTACGACCAACGACGACGGGGCGGGCATTTCATTATAGCCACTTGTGGTAGGAACATAAAATAAATATATTTGAAAGCGAGTGAGGGTATATGTGAGTATTAGTTTTGGGTGGAGGTTTGTGGTTAGTGTTAAAATACAAATGAAACGTTGAATGATGACTAACTTTACAGGGTGATTCGTAAGTATGTTCCCTTATTTTAGACACAAAATTATCAGAGTTTGCATACGTTGGACGATAAATGGGTACAGGGTGGTGCAAAATTCATGAGCGATACACAACAAAATCACGTGCACGCGTATATGACTCAATCAAATTTAAACAAAATCGGCCAATAAAATCGGTCGAATTCCAACAAAATCGGTCAAATTCCAACAAAATGGGTCGAATTCCAACAAATCGCTATAAAACTGCCGATGTAAGGTTTCCGACGTCAGTACTACTTAAATAATAGCAATCCTATATGAAACCTACAAAACCTACGTTAATTTGAAATTGCATAAAAGTTTCTACCTAAGCTCAAGTTAGCACCACCCTTTTCCGGGTCAGCTGTTTCAAACTGGGTCTCCTTGAGCAAGAACCATCTATCTATTCTTTCTAATTGGTTTTTTTACATTGTGTTTACAACTAACATTGACAAAGTGGAATATCTATCATCTATCGTACCAAAGACATTGATCATATTTGATGCATATTTGATTTTTAAGCTGTTGGACTTTAATGACAAGAAGCAAAACCGGGTCATTGCAGACTGGTTTATAAAGGGCGCTCATCACCGAGACTGCTCAGTCATCTTGATAGTGCAGAACGCGTTTGACTTTGATTAATGTAGCTCTGCAACATTAATTCTGTCTATTTGCCATTTTTAATCAAATCCGAGACAAGAGTACTATCAATAACATTGCGAAACAGTTTTGTCCTGGGAACCGGAAATTTTTATTGGATGCGTACGACCAAGCCACATCAAGCCCGTACAAATATTTGTTTTTTGACTTTTACCAAACCCAAAATAATTTGTATCGGGTGAGAAATAATACATTTTCGGACGAAGACTGTGAGATTTACGTTCCAAAATGAGATTTGAAGAGAATAAAAAATTTCTGCAGAAACTATCATCTGCCACTCTAGCTAAACGTGTCATATTAATAAAAAGAGCAACATCTGAAGAATTAAAAACAGTTGTGGAATGTCTCGCAAACCTTGAACATCTACAGTTTCAAGATCAAGAAAAGAAGTGTTTGAAACGTTACAAGTCTAAGATTTTGATTTTGAAGAAACTGCTGAGCAGCGATATGGAGAAAACTCGAAGAGTATTTTTGGAACATCATCTTGCTTTGAAGAAAATTATCTCCTGCGTCCTGATTCAACATTTAGAGGAAAGTATCGATCGACTCTTCAGCTATCCAGATGGCACGAGTCATGAAAGTTATTTTGCAAGAACGTTTTTCAATTTTTTATTATTTTATAGAACGTAATTTTTGTTTAGAAATTGGCGGACTACCATACCGAAGGTTTGAGCATTCTGTTGGTTAATGTGAATCAAATTGAAGGACCTGGGTCTCCGGGGTTTCTTTCCATCTATGGGGAAAATGCATTTGCAATTTTGACGGGAAAAGAAGTAAAGAACGAGAAGATCAAGAACAATCTGGCTCTCATAGCGGGTTCTACGCTTGGAGTTGGGAAATTCGTCATATTATCGCACGATGGATTCTTGGTCCCAAATGATGATCAAAATAAATTGAAGAAATAGATCACCAATACGATTAAATGGATATCCAACAAAGCGGAGACTCCAAAAGTTGGGATCTACGGTCCTTACCATCTCAAAAATCTTGCGGATGTCTTGGAAGCTAATGAGATCCAAGCAGAACAATTAGAGTTGAAACAACTGAGTGAAGAAAAAACTCTTATCAATTTCCAAGTGATTGTCCTTCAACGAACAATGGACTTGGGCAAGAATGAGATTTCTGCACTCTAAAATTTTGTTGTGGGCGGAGGTGGACTCATTGGTGGTGCGACGGGTTGGGTAAACAATGGTGATATTTGGAAATATCCTGCGAATTTTCTAACGGGGAAAGCAGGGCTCTACTGGACCAATCGTTCTGGACCCTCGGATTGGAATGTCGTTAAAAGAGAGAATTCGGCGGATGCAAATGCTTCACAAATTTATGACTGTGATTTCTCAAATTCAATCCTCTGAGAATGTACCAGAAGCCAAAAGAAATTAAGTCACTGCTCTTCTCTCTGATCTTTTGTCTGTCATACCATCTGATGATCAAACATTTTTATCAAATCTAACTGCAGAATTAGCTCCACTCATCAAACGTATCGCATTCTTTAACACGGTTCAAAGTCCCAAAGACCCTAATTTTAAACTCATCATCACTTTGGATTGCGCAATAAGAGCAACGAATTATTTACATTCGGATGCACATCCATTCAGTAAGGAATTTCCTGGAAGTATTGATACTGAGACACCTCGATTGAAGAATCGTTTGGTCGAAGTGAATGTGAAAGCAAAGGAATGGTACAGTACAGGACTATGCTCCACCTGGTGAAATCATTCGAGTTGAAATCACTCCGCCCGCTTTACCTGTCAATCTCTCCATCCGGATTGGAACTCATAAAGACGATACGTCGGATCATGTGACTTGGTCTCGTTTTCCAATAATTACACTCGAAGCCACTGTAGACAAAATTAAACTAGGGGGAGTCACAGAAATTGCAAATTCATTCGTTGGACTCATTTACATTTGCTCGGAAAAGAATGATGTCGTTGGACTTGTTCAGGCAAGGATTTCTGGAGCTGTCGCTGCTCCCTACTTTGTACTTGGTGAGATTTAATTAAAATATTTTATCTATTTTAAATTTTATTAAAGTATTTTATTCATTTTAAATTTAATTTAAATATTTTATTCATTTTAAATTTTATGTAAATATTTTATTCATTTTATATATTATTTAACTATTTTATACATTCTAAATTTTATTTAAATATTTAATTCATTTTAAATATTATTTAAATATTTTATTCATTTTAAATTTTATTTAAATATTTAATTCATTTTAAATATTATTTAAATATTTTATTCATTTTAAATTTTATTTGAATATTTAATTCATTTTAAATATTATTTAAATATTTTATTCATTTTAAATTTTATTTAAATATTACATTCATTTTAAATTTTATTTAATTATTTAATTCATTTTAAATTTGAACTGATTTGATTTATTTGATATGACCAAAGGCCCATGGAAAGGTTTTTTTTACAAGAATAAGTATAGAACATCGTCTTTCAATAAAGTGTCAAATTAGTAAGTCAAACTAGTAAGGTACAAGTAAATATTGTTCATCAATTGTAATCAAATAATTGTAATCAAATAATTGTTATCAACATAATTAGTAATCATAAATCAAGTTCTGAGTCAGTAGACGTAGGTAATTTATACATAGTTGTAGTAGTGGGATTTAGGGTACACAGGAGTTTGTAGATATGGCCATCAGTCCAGCCAACAAGTGGGTAGTGTCAGTATTGAAAATCAATCAGGGGCAATGAAGCGATGGTAGTTTTGTTTAAATGCAGGAAATAAGGAAGTACAGTTTCCGGACGTCCTCAGAGTCAGTGGTTGGGTCATAGATGAAAGCAAGAATGTCCCCATCCTGGGAGTAATTACTTCTGTTTCTGTCTCGTTTTCACGAGGAGACTTTTGGTCTTTTGACCTTGTTTGGCGTCTGACGGAAGCGGTTTTCAATTTGGCAAAAAATCATTTTCGGATATGGGGTCAGAAGACAGAAATTTCCTTTATTTTAAGAGCTCTGCCTTCCAATCGAAGGTTGCCAAAAGACACAGAATACAGCCGACAAAACTTTTACAAAAAAATGGCGTTTGGTTAAAAAATATTTTAATATTAGGGTTAACGAAAATGTTAAATATTTTTTTCTGACTCCATTGCTTCTTTCAGTAGCCGTGGGCCAGGGCCAAATAACATACAAAAACCAGATTTGTCTGCTCCAGGAGAATCCGTACGATCTGCTGGACATTTCGGTGACTTGGAGTACGTAACAGCGTCTGTAACATCCGCGACTTGCCCACATGTGGCTGGACTCGTGGCCCTCATGAAGTCTAAAAGCCCACTTGCCGGGTAGGACATTAAGAGTGTGATGCAGGCCACAACAGACCGGAACTTGATCACGGATGGTCAACTTTGCACAGGCATTCCAGACGTCCAATTCCCTGACTACAAATTTGATTATCGAAGAATCAACGCACTCAAGGCGGTCCAAATGATCGCACCATAGATGATAAAACATTTGATTTACCATTCAGGATTATTCATATGAAATAGAATGAATTACATTGTATATATGAATAATTTCTATATATCTACCTGTGTTTTGATGGATTAAATGATTGTCGCTTATTTGTGCAAAGATTTTCCGATAAATATACGCGGTGGTCAATGTGTAGGTTCACCACATTTATTACATTGAATTTTACTATATGAATATTTATTTATTGAACACGTTTGAACGATTTGGACATAAATCACATAAACCATACAGAAATAGAATGATTACTGAAAAAAAACAATCAAAGGACTCTATGAATGGATACTCGATGTATGTATTTAAATACAGGGTGGGTCAAAAGTAACCGTTCGTACGCCGTAACTCTTTTAATTTTGACAAAATCAAAAAAGTGAAATAGCAATTTCAATCCATAATTCAAAAATTTTGAATTAAATTTGTATTAAAATGAAAATAAATTCACTTTTTTGATTTTGTCAAAATTAAAGGAGTTACGGCGAATATATGGTTACTTTTGACCCACCCTTTATCACATAGAGCAAAGCTCTCAATATATATTTTATGTACTTAGCATTGGTATTCTGAACCCCACCCTTGGCCCAGGTGTCATTAAATTTTGTTGATTTCACTTTGACTCATTTTCCACGGAAATTGTGCTCCGACAAGATAACCTTTTACCTTGTATTCAATTTGTGAGTCAGAATGTCATGCAGGATAGGTAGTGATTGTCTGACGTAAGCTGAATAAATAGGAAGATTAGATTACCTACACATCAATGCCAACCTTGACGATGTGAAAAGTACGGCGTGGATTTAACGTATTAATACTATACTCGAAAAATTCCTTGTAATAATGTATTTGTAATCTAGCTATTTATTACTGTACTACAACTCGTCATGGAAAGTTAATTATTAATTCAAAATTTTGAAAAAAATACACATTTGTTATTGAATTACAAGTTTCCAACATTATTAAGCAGCTGCTACTACAATGGATCCGGAGTGGCGAAATGACACAAACAGTATACAAGAGAAATGGGAATTCGTATTGGGAAAAGGGCTTTTTTCAGATATTAAATTTGTGGTTGGGGAGGAACGACAAGTCTTAATGTGTCATAGTGTCATCCTAAAGCTCCAATCCTCAGTGTTTGAAGAATTATTGGAAAAGGGTTATAAAATATTTAATTTCCCTCAGTACAACCCACATATACTTCGTCTATTTTTGAAGGTAAATAGTAAAGACTACGATTAATGGATTCGGTTTAAGTTGCTTCTAGATTTCCCAATTAACCTTTCTGTTTTATACAGTACTTGTACACAGAAAATATGACACCAACAGTGGATGATGCCATTTCGATTTTACAACTTGCTAGAAAGTACAAAGTGCCTCAATTGGAACGTATTTGCATTATTGTCGTCAAAGACCAAATTACTGTACAAAATTGTGCCATGTTGTTCAAAATGGCGCACAAATACGGAGAAGAGGAATTAGAAGTCTTCATCTTAGATTTTATTTTAGGGTAAGTTGTAAATATTCAAATCATGATTACTGACTGAGCAAAGAAATTATGGAATATCATTGATTTCTTTTGATTCCTAAGGAGAATTGACCAAGTATTTTTAACCCCTGGGTTCCTCGAACTTCCTTTGGAGTGTTTGGTCAAATTATTGGTGTATTCTGAAGGACAAAGGAACGAATTAACGGCATTCCAATCATTGTTGAAGTAAGAAAGTACGAGCTACCACAGATATACAGGATGGGGCAATAGTTACCGTAAATCGTCTTAATTCCTTTAATTTTAGTATAATCCAAAAACTGAGATTTTAGAGCCAAATTATTCGAAATTTAATTTTAAACTTTTAAACTTTTCAAGAAAAAATTGAAATTTTTAAAAAATACTCAGGAATTTTTAATATTTAAGAAAGAAATCAAAAATTTTGTAAATTTCAAATTAAATTTCGAATAAAATGGCTATCCCACTTTTTGGGTTAGTCCAAAATTGAAGAAATTTACCGTTAGTTTTGGCCTACCCTGTATTTGCCGCTAATAGGGGATAGGGGCTAAAGAAGCGTGGATCTCTGAACCGAATTTTGCTAATCAACAGCACGTGCTCTCGTGGGCGCACCGTATACTTCATATGGATCGGAATAAACTAACATTTGTAAGGTTATCCGGACAAAAAAATGGCATCCGAAATAAAGGTTTTAATGGAAAATTAATTTTTCCATTGAATTCCTCTCATCCTCATGTGTCTTTTCGGATATCTTTGACCAAAATCGGTTACCTCTAACAACCTAATTGTTAGACAATTGAAGCCAAATTGACGTTTACCGATTATGAAGGAGATGCATAAAAATAAAGTGAATAAAAATTAGTTTTGTCAAAAATAAATCATTTTGGTTTCATTTTAACCTAAAAACCTTAAAAATGACACTTTTCATTTTCGCACGCAGAGTTCAATTTTGAAATATGATGCATAGGTGCTTTATTTTTAGGTGGGGAAATGCTGAGATGAGAAGACAAGGCTTGGAAGAAAATGACGAAAACCTTAAATTGGTCCTCAATTTCTTACTAGACTTAATTGATTATGAATCGCTTTCTTTGAAAGATTTCGCTGAAGTAGTTGTTCCTAGTGGAGTTTTATCTCAGGAAAGGATGGTTCAAATATTTCCATATCTGACCCAAGCAGATTCCCATAGGTTAGTCTACCGTATTATGTTATCGAAATCTCCATGGTTTTTAAACTTTAAGATAATAAATAATTATTTCTTTTTAGGAATGAAGTTATATCTGCAGAGGAAAAGACAGTTGACGACGTTGTGTTTGAACCCCCTAAACAAATCACGTGGTATAACTTAATTTTGTATGAGCCGGATGTAATTGATGGTTGGGTATGGCGTGATTCCGCGGGGCCAGATGTAATTAGGTCAGTATGTTTAACCTATTTTGTGCAACAGAATAGAAACAAAATAAAATTATATCATCTTTTACAGTTTTAAAGTGGACAGAAATATATATGTTGTGGGAGTTAAGATTTACGGACATACTGGTGTTGGAAATTATGATTCTTGGAGGCCCAGCAAGTACAATCGTACTTCTAAGACTTTTGCAAAAAAAGGGTTACTCTCAGGATCGGACTGTGTGGAGACTTCTATTTCTATTTCAAGATTTGACAATGCATTATTGGGAACCAAATTACATAACATGAGAATTTCTGAAACACCTGGAATAATTATATTGAAGTTTGGTCAACCAATTCCAATAGCTGCAAATTCTTGGACAACAATCTCTGCAAACGTCAAAGTATGAGTTATAAAGATAAAGTATGGACCACCCTGTAATAATGGACTCTTATTTATGCTAATTTTTAGTGCAAGACTTGGTGCTCTAGGAATGCGGAAGCGGATGCGGATCGTGAATTCTTTCATGTAAAGTGTGGAATGGATAAACTCAACTTTCAAATTGGTGATCCTACTGGGTTCGGAAATTATATTTGTCCGACTCGTCAGATTACACAAGTGTTATTACAATATTAAAGTCGCACGTTGGCACTGTCTCACTGTGGAAACAAATCAATGTAAGGAGCAATAAATTGAGCAAAAATTTGGTGTACAGTTAAAATCTAATATCGCGGTAACCCGTTTCGTATGAGAATAACAGCTTTCGAAGTAAAATCCCGCGATTCCTGGCTCACCTTATTGCCAATTTTGGCTGATTCATTTAACCCGGGATTGTATATTTTTAAAACTAGTTGGTGTGGAACTCTAAGGTTATTTTTCCCAGCTCAGATGGAAAACAACCACACTTAATTAAGCCTTGTTTATAGTCTTACCTTCACTTCACTTTTCGTCACTTTTCCCAACATTTCACCCAAGTGAATTCAAAGTCGGGTGTTTAAACTTTCATTTCACTTCACTTCGTTTCACTCTACTTCATTTTCACATCACTTTTGAAAGTTGACCCGGCTTCAACTTTCACCGTGAAGTGAAGTGAATGAAATGCGAGACAACTAATTTTTGGTTAGGTTCGCGCGTAAAATCAAGGAAAAATGAAGTGAAGTGAAGTAAAATCACTTCACTTTGAAAACTGGAGTGAAGTGAAGTGGAGCCTATAAATGAAGCCTTTGACTCATTCCACACACGCCGTACTGGGGGTTCACGTGAATTGAACTCATAGCGATTCTCCTGAATTTGAAAGTGTTCACTATTGGTAACAGCGAGGACAGCATGACTGAATTGACTTCCAAAGCAGCAGAGTGACCACTCACCAGGGGTCCTCATGTCTGAAGTATTCTTGAACAATGAAGTCTCTGTCCAAGAACACCCTCTCCAGCTCATCATGTTTGTATATTCCTTCTTGCATGGTCTCCATGAAAAAAGGTCTCTGGATTCGTCGTCACCGGTAGGTTTGATCAAACGCTCTTTTGATTTCCATGACTCCCCTCAAATTGAACGATTGACCTCTATTAACAAAGACGGAGTCAAGAACACGGACTCCACTCTCTGCCAAGTCTTTCAGGTAGGATTTGTAAATGTTCCATAGAATAATCAGAGGCAGGAAATTGGGCTCTAACGTGGAAAGACAAGCATCGGTCTTTTTTTTGAAGTCCATCAGACATAGTTGTAATTTTGACGTCCGAGACAGTAAAGTGGATTTTCAGTAGAAGGGCAGGGATTATTTTTGGAGACCAGCTGGCAAACCGAGAAATCGTTCGATTCAACGCATTATTCTTTTTTACCGGAAATCAAAATAATCACGAGCGGGATTCAGATTTATTTTTGATGTTGAGTTCAAAAAAATGTTTTAAATAATGGTTAGAAAACACTAGTAGTGTAGGTACTAGGCCAACTAAAGTGGATCTACATTTTTTAAAAAGAAGACGGAATTTGTTGAAATTATTATATTCTTAGTATTTTACCGAGATATTTTTTCTCAAAAAACGTTTACGTCTTAGGTGATATTTTGGTGAAATGGAAGTTATTTGAGTCCAAAAAAATGACAACTTTTCTGGTGGCGGATGTGTACATTCGAAATAGTTTCATGGGTTATATTAAATAATTAGAACCTTTGCATGAGCGGTGAAGTCTAAAGTCGCGCAAAAAGCGAGGGTTCGATTAAAAATTAATATGTTCATCAATCTCAACTTATGAATAAAATAAATTTGTTGATTTTATGAATGGTGTAAAATCGTGTAAATGAAGTTCCTTTTCAAAAAATAATATAAGCTCTGAAAATTGGTACAATCACTTGAGAACGTTTTTAGTGAAAATGACATTGTCATTTGTAATGATGAGCCGTTGCCAGAGAAGAAGGAAATTGAGAATGAGGAGTTAACAAAAGCCTTCACAACTAGTGAAGTCAAAGCGGGGTTAAAAAAACTAAAAAATGGGAAAGAACCCGGCAAGGACATAATTCCGAATGAAATTTGGAAATTACGGTCATTTTTAATTGTTTCGTACATCTGTAATATATTTCACATTTGATTTGATATAGCTAAAACCCCACCAAGTTGGTGTAAAATTTTGATTTCTCCAGTTTATAAAAAAGGGTATCCATTGAACCCAAAATATTACCGGCCGATTGCATTGACACAGACGATACTAAAACTTTTCATATCCATTCCAGACTGAATAAAATAGTTGAAAACTAAAAGAAAGCCGTGCAATTTTGGGTATGACGCGCATTGTCTGTCGATTCCATTATAGC
>JAQGCA010002075.1:0-14937 GCA_034698945.1 Protaphorura quadriocellata | reverse complement strand
GTGGGAATTCCTATGAATTCATTAAAACAAAAACCTGATTCATAAATTACATTTCTCAAATCATTTTTGACAAATTCGGTCTATATTGCGACCAAAATTCTCATTTTTATAACTGTATCAAAAAATAAAAAGGAAATAAATGGCCAGGCACATCTTGAGTGACTAATTAAAAAAATTTAGTTAAAAAAATGAGAATAACAATTATTTTGACTCGACACTCGACAGTTACAATTTCATATAGAAATTAGAATTTATCGTCATTAAAAAATAATTAATACCTAGTCTCTCCAGTCGTTCCCTTTCTAACGGGCTGAGGGTAGAAGGACCAGGACCCGTTGGATAAATGCCAAAAGAAGACTGATGAAGACCCACAAGGCCAGCTGGACCTGGACCCAATGGTCCAAACCTTCGATGAACGTCCAACCAATGTGGTGCATCTAAAGGTGTTGGCATTCTAGGCTGTCCTCCCGGAGGTCCACCACCAGGACCGGATTGAGGTCCACTTCTCATGTATTCCTCTTTGAGACGATCCGATAATTCCCTTTCCCTGATTTCCTTCAATTCCCTCTCCCGCTTCTCAAAAGCTTCAACTTCTAAGCGTTCTCTTGCACCTGGTCCATAAAATCCAAGTTGTCCATAAGGACCACTGGCTAACATTTGTTCTAGAGGGTGCTGTGGCATCATTGCACCAGGTGGTGGCCTAAGTCCACCTCCAGGTGAAAATCCAGTATGTGGTCGTGCATATTCAGACAACTGCCTTAGGGCTGGAGTATCTGCAAAACTTCCTGGTCTAGACGTAAATCTATCATATGGTGAATTTCCAGATGGATCAAGCATTCCTGGTGGCATACCACCGCCCATGCCAGGTTTCGGTGTTTCACGTTTTACACTTTCAGGAGTTGGCATATTTTTCCTTGCTTGTGCAGCCCGTTCTCTTTCTTCCCTTTCTTTCTCAGCTTGTTTTCTAAGTCGTTCCTCACGTTTTCGAGCTAATTTAGACTCTGGAACAGGTTTGAATGTGAGGTCAGTCCGAGCACAAGAATTAAAATCACCACGATTCCAATGCCTAAGGAAAATTGCACTTTGACTTCTATGACACTCTGAGTCTTCTACTTTAGGTTCAGGACTTGGGCCACGGGGGACACCGTGTGGACTTGGTGTTTCTTCTGGTTCATCAGTGTCATGGATCATTTCATGACCATCAGGGTCACGCTCTCTATCCCTCTCATTCATCCCTGGCATGTTAGGATTTGAACGACCGATGGGACCAAGACCACTACCCATTGACCCTTGACCATGTCCACCGTGGTGAGAATGTCCATGCGAGTGTGAATTGAGATTTGAACTAGGTTTTGAACTTGTACTGCTGCTACTTTTGTTTGAACCACTATTGTTCCCGTGATGATGATGACCACTCCCACCATGTCCTCCATGAACACCGTCATGGCCACTTCCATGTGACCCTTTCGGTCCTTCCTTTAGTTGTTGCTGCTGCTGCTGCTGTTGTTGTGGTGACATGGGTCTAGACATTGGCATAGAGAGACGAGGTGGACCTCCAGGGCCGCCAGGTCCTTGACCCGGAGATTGCCCTGCAGCTGCAGCAGCCGCCGCCAAAGCCGCTGCATGTTGAGGTGACGGAGAAGGGCCATAGTGTGGATAACCGAATGGATGGAAATACGGTCCATACGGGTAATGGTAAAGTGGATGGGGGTGGGGGTGCTGATGTGCGAGTGGGTGCGGATGAAAGGCACCCGGAAAGGGACCTCCTGCTGAAGGAGGTAAATGAATATTTGGGTGTGGAATGGGGCCTTGAGGACCGGCCGGTGTCGTTGTTGTGGCTGAGCCCATGGCCATTGAAAGCGGCGGAGGCACTGGCACACCAGAAGCAGGCACAGGCATTGAGGTCACTATGGACGAGACTACTGAACACTTTGGAGACTGAGAAGGGGCTGTCGTTGTCGGCGTTAAACTTGGTGAGAATTTTGTTGACCGTGAATCACGCTCTCGATCACGGTCACGATCTCTGTCTCCTCTCTCACGATCACGGTCACGATCTCTGTCTCCTCTCTCTCGATCCCTTTCCCGATCGCGGTCTTTTGGAGGTAATGAAGAGTTTGAATGTTGTTGTTCCTTACTTTCACGATCCCGTGGTTCCACACTATTATTATTCTCCGTAGAAGATTCCCTTTTAATTTTATCAGGATGTGGGCCTAAGAATGGACTTGTATTTCCAAGTGGTCCATTCGCTGAGGGTGGAGGTGGTCCTTCAAAATTTGGAAATCCAGGGACTTTAACTTCACGGAGTGATTGTAATGGATTTGGAATAAGTAGATCTGGTTTAATGTCCGGTGCGGCAACGTTCACGTTGAAAGGTTCTGGTGGGATATGTGAATAAAACCTTGCCATAGCTAATGGACTAGAATATGGGGCGGGATTATTATTGTTACTAGCACTCCCTCCATTAGCATTCCCGTTGGGACTTTCCGGGACGACCGAAGAAGAGATGATGGCATCGGCAGAGGTAGAAGAGTGTGACCTCGGTGAACTCTTTGGAACAGGCACATGAATTGACGACATATTGAGAAAACTGTGATTAATTGAATGAGGTATATGATGAAACATTCCCATGCCCATATTATGACCGTCAACCATACTCCCGTCAGGGGGTGATGACGTGCTGCCAAAAATGGAGGGTTTCTTATTGAGATCTTCTCGAGGGATTCCAGTCGCATCTGTTGGGGACATTAACGTTTTCTCATCTTTAATTTTGATGAGAGATGCCGTTTCGTCCATTAAATGCGGAGTTGGAATTACAGCCTGAGGAATAGAAGACAATTGATTGGGGAGCGGAGGCAAGGTCAAGTCCGTGGGTCTTAGAGGCGGGGGCGGCGGGATTTTCCCACCCAAATTCCCATACATTCCCATTTTATCCTCCAGTTGCTCATCTAATTTTTCTGGGGATTTTATTCGGAAGGGTTTTACGTCATTCTCCGGACTTGGAAGAAGTTCGTTAACACATACTGGGGGTGTAGAATGTTCCCAAGAGTCTGAATTGTTTTTCACATCGGGTTCAAAAGTCAATGGAACTTGCACTACCCCATTATCAGTAATTTCTGTGTCATTAAAACTTTCACTTTTAACGTCGGCAACGAAGTTAATCTTTTCGGAATCAAACTCTGGACCGTTGGAAGTATTATTCGTCGCAGTATCCATTTCAATGGGTTCAATAAGATTGTGATTCTCTGGTCTTTTGGGTTCTGATGATGCCAATGCTGGAGAATTTGCATTGACATCGGTTGGGGGTTCAGCAGTGACCTGCACTTGGGGAATGACGACGGCGACCGAAACCGTGCCAGTGACTGGAGGAACAAGGGGAGTCGTAACAGCAACAGCGAGGGCTTCTTCAGGGGAAGGTGAAGAATTTCGAGAACTTGAATTCTCAGCATCAGCTGCAACATCTTCGGCATCGTTGTCATTGTCAAGATCATTGTTCATTGGCTCCACTTCAGTCTCAGCTTCACCCTCTTCATCGACTGAACTGCCAATAGAGCTGCAAGATGGGCTCTGAAATAACGAAATTTGATAAAATTAAATTAAGATCTGCAACACAATTTGGTGAAAAATTAGAAGGAATAATTTTGGCGGCATTATTACCTCAGCCCGTTCTTCTTTTCGTTTCTTGGGATTCAAAAGTTTGTCTTCCCCTTCGGGTTCCTTCGGTCTTTTCCTCACACGTGGGGCCGGGCTTGGGGCGTTCGACTGAAAAGTGTAAGAATAATCAATAATTAATTTAGTACAATCTCAACAAAATGAATTCAAAATGATTACTTTCAAATTAAATATTGTTTCGGCTATTCGAGACACCGCGCAACTCACAACTGCCAATATCGGAGTGTTGGCCATAACGACTCTCTGATTTTAGGTTGTCACCAATAGTCACACCATGGTACGTACATTATCCAGGAAAATAACCCACAAACAAATTCAACCAGATTTTAGTAAGTGTACTATTCACTGAAGTACAAAACTTTCCTTCCATTCCAAAAACTAAACTAAGGTATATGTTCAGTTTATCAACTTCACTTGAGCCCTCACCACTCTACTCTCCCGAAAGCTCGGAGAAACTACAGTAGAAGCCGGAGTTAGACAGTCGGAGTCCGGGTAGGTGAAATACAAGAAATCGACTCGGAGCCGAATAAAAATACCTCAGCGAGGATTCACGAAAGAACGGGAAAGCTTTCCTTTTCTCCACTCGAAAACTTTTTCAGTAGAAGCGGAAAATAAAGGCTTTAAGCCATACATACATACGTAAAACCCACGCCAGGCGTTGCTCACATGCAACTTCCCTCCCGCCCGATAATACTAATACCCACTTGACTCAGCTTACAAGGAAACAATTTCTCAAGAAAAAATCAGACCCCACTCAAGAACTAAACCGAAAGGTGACATTAGTAGAACCGCTTTACCGGCAACTACATTTTGGTTCACGGCTGGAAATAGCTGAAACAATCTAACCAGGACTTTCCAGGCGTACGGCGCATTCTACTGAGACCTAAATAAATCTTTATGTCAATATGAAAAAATATGAAAATATGAAGAAAATATGAAGAATGAAAAAAAATATCTATTAACAAAACAGTCATATCCCCGAGAAAATCTTAAATGTCCAATTCTGAATATTTTTGAGTCAATTCAATTTTAACATGAGAAGTTGTTTCCTCGTCAGCTAGACTCTCCCTTCTTTTCTTTCTCGGATTTTTCGGGAGAAGACAAAAGACAAGATGATAGTCGTCCTCGGGTGCATAGAACAAAGTTTCGCATATTGCAATCGCTCCCGTAGTCTAAATCCAAGACCAAGACGGACTTGATTGACTCTCATTGTGCATTGAAATTCATGGGCGCTTACACTTGGGAAACCATTATACAAATGAAATTGGAGTGAGCAAGCGCTCAGTCCGTATCGGAATCTCGATTGCCGCAGACTAAATTCACTAAATATGAAAATTGTAGTAATTAAATGAAGTCCGCACTACACATTTTCCTCAATTAACACACCCACAAATTGAGTAATATTTTAGCCAAACCTAATAAATGGGTACCTACGAAACAATGCGGAGGGTAAATTACCAAAATTCCTTAAGCGACCTCATAGTAGTAGACTAGTAGTATAAATTCACAAAACATATAGTACTAAAACCTCCCTAATACGATTGCAAGGCGAACTAAAAAAAATCAAATAGAACCGTCTTAAGTTTTAAGGATTACAGAGACCTTTAAACTTGGCATCTTAGGAGATTCAATTCGGGGAGGGTAGAACCTTAGGGATGTCTGACTTATTATAAAAGGTCGATCTCTGCATCAGTTGAATTTGCTCTCATTAATAACACGTCTGGAATGACATTGGTTCACGTAAAAAACTAGTGTAGGAAGTCTCACCCGAAATATGACAAATCGTAGTTTTTCGCAGAAATTGGCAAAATCAGAATCAAATCAGATTTATAAATTAACATAATAAAATTTTCATTTTGGAACCACGTTTTGTATATTTCTGGTGAAATATTTCAACTGCATCGAAGGTTGATTTGTCTGACAAATTAGAAAACGACATTTCTTGTAAAAACAACGCCAACACATTGTACGAGTAATTTCCTTCAATTTGTTGTTTCACTCCTATATAATTAGGGTCAAGAAATTATTCATGCCTAGTATACGGACAATTCCTACAAATGCCCCAGTTTACAACTGATGCGGAATCAGACAATGCTTTCATTTACCGACAAAATAAATTCTTATTCTAACTCGGGCACTTGAACATGCTTACAAATCCTGAATATTTAAACTGATCCTGGTTTTCAAGAAAAACCAATTCTGTGGGAGAGTCATCTAAGCCATACCCTAAACCCACAACTGGGAACATTCTCACAATGTGTCATGTGCAATGTTGCACTTGGTTTTGGCAACAAACTAGGTTCTTTTGACGACGTTCCTTTTAGTTTTTATGAGGATGAGTTGATGTTAACAGTGAATGAGATCTTCAAGTTTCAAGAGAAAAGCAAGATGCAGAATCCGACGGCAATGCATTACCTAGTTAAGTTGAACATATCCTTCAAAGCACATTTCTAAATTTGTCGTCTCGTTCTTGAAGTGTAAGTGCTTCCATTTTTCATCTTGGAAAGCAGAAACAGAAACAAACTTTATCTCTTCTCTAGCAAACCCCTATACTTACTGACTTATAGGGTGTCTCAAAACAATACACAAGACTCTCTTGAGAATTTCAACATTCTTCACGTCATATCATTCGAAACACCTTCCAATCCCTAAGCCTTCTAACTAATCTACACTGAATCTCTGGTTCCCTTGATGGTTCTCCGTCTAATACGATTCGGATTTTTCGGAGTCGCTGGAGGCTTGGCACTGCCAAAGCCAAATATTTCCTTTCTGTCAAAGCCAAAGCCAAAGCCAAAGCCAAAGTGTTAACACATGCACCTTTACTACCCTTCCCTTACACATTTCCACCGCACAGAGCATTCTTGTTCTAATGCAATGGAATGTGTGACTTGAGGTGACAAAGGAAATTAGCGGAGAAAACTCGTAAATTATTTGGTCTGTGGTATAAAGATTTATTAGTTCCCGTTAGTTACTTGTAACGCAAACTCTTGGCATAAAATATGGTTGTAGTAGTCAGTGAATTATTTTAAAAGATTAAGAACATTATACTATGTAGGTACACTTCTCTAACCTTCAACAGGGACAAAATTAATTCTAGTCCTGATTTTCTACGTTCTGTTCTAGATAAATAGTAACACCAAATTATGGTGGTCGGAAATTGTATGCCGCAGGAGATCAGTTTACAAATAAATAAACAAAAATTGGCTAACGTTGACAAATTAAATTAAATAGAGAGAGTTTAACATTTCATGTCACTTTCAAAATGTTTGTACAGGAAGAGAGGCAACAACATATTACAAGAGAGAAAAAGTTCGGACACAAAAATTTTGATGTTCGATTTGCAAATGAATCCTTTGACAAAGAAGCCAGTGCAATTGTCTTCGAAGAGTTAAAATTCCAACACTTTTTTCACAGGGCTACAAGGCGTCGCTTAAATTACCCGAATTGTGAAAGTCGCAAAAAGTACAGGCCAAAGACGGATTAAAAGAAAAAACGGCCAACAACAGGCAACTTTCGGGAAAGCCGACTGGCCATCAAAATGTACAACGACACAAAGATTTTTGCAATTTCGAAAAGCAGTCAGAGAAATTAGGTGTTTCGATCAAAAAAATATAGATCCAGCAATCCGGCGGTGCGGTGGCTCAAGTACACATTATCGAGTATGTCCTGAAAGCAGAACTTTATCACGAAGAAAAAATATTTCTCTACTTTACGCTGCCAAAAGTGGGCTAGTTCTGTTTATCATGTCTGTATATAATTTTCTAATACGCACAGCAGCTACAAACCCAAACCGCCTGACTTGTAATTTGTTATTTCGGTAGTACTCATACCTAGTAAAAAGTACACTCTTTCATCACATAAAGCGAGCCAAGAAACTCAAGTGAATGATAATTGTAATTAGTCTGTCACCTCATCTGTTTAATGAACAATTTATAACAGAAGTTTCAAAACTTCACAGCTTATAAAATAAGACGGACCGCAAGGGCAAAATTTCGAACTTGAACTCGTTCCCTTACCTTATTCTTGCTTTTATCGCTGGAGGAAGAAGTATTGCTCGCAGCTCCAGGTGATTTTCTCCCTGATACTTTCATTTCTGGATCTGGTGTGCTTGTTCCACTTCCTCTTTTTGGTCTGTTTCTAGCGTTCTATTAAATTAAAAAAAAGTATTCCATTAATATTAACATTGTAATTGTAACTCTATGTAATTTGTACAATATATTTAATAGGGTCATCTAAATATATCTAAAGGCTATAATGTTATCGCTACTGAATATTTCAAAAAATACGGAAAACCAATAACCACAGTTCCTTGAAAAATACCTCTACATTTGATTCGTGCAAAGAAACTAAGGAATTAAGTTCGGTTAGATATTCGGCTTTCGTATTTAATGAAATTATATTAGGGAATAAGATCGAAAATATCGAAATTCCTTCGAATATTTTGTTGGCAACGGGAAAATATAAAATCGCGAGCCGAAAAGTCAAAAATTTCGTTAACTTCACATTCAAGGAAATAATTACCAGCCCATTGTGTGGTATTTTTAAATTCATCGTATTTTTTATGAAAAGACAACAGGATATCGGTTAACCTTAGGGCCACAGAGCAGAAAACAATGCAGTTTTTTAATGCCATTTGGACACTCCAGCTATCTGTTTGTTCCCACTTGATTTTAAATGAGAGTAAAATTTTCAAACCATAAAAGTATAATAATCCGACTACCTTACGAAATTTATCTCAAACATAGGGTAGATTTGAATTTCTATAAGTGATAGATAATATTCCAGATAAATTTTTTTGGAAAACAGAAATCACAATAAAGCTAGCCTGAGTGCCCACACATTTGTTTCATCAGTGCACGTTGAAACGCTAACCGTTAAACACGATTATTTTTTGTAATGTGGATATTTTCTAATAAGGCTGCCGACTAATCAACGTTCAAGGATTACACTTAAGTACGGCGTGCGAGAATATGATAAAGTACGAGTAAAGTTTATTTACATTTGTTGGAGACTTTACCAATTCTTTGGCGGCTCTTGTTCGAGTGCGTACACGACCCTCATCATTTTCATTCGAAGTCAATGGTCTAAACAGATAAGGAGGATCCTTGGGTCCATCGAGTGGTGGAAGGTCACCGTATTTCTTAAAATGTACACGACAATCAGTACAAAGTAGGACTTTCTCTTTCCCAGCATGATGCCAATCCTTCGAACCTTTACAAAAGAAATATTACCATAAAAACAGTCTCAACGTGAAACTTAAAACATTTAAAATGTCTCATTTTTTGCTAGGTCAAATTATATTTGGCTTCTTTCTCAAAAGTTACGTGAAAAACATTTTTATCCTAAAACCTACTTGTTGTAAAGCAATGTCGACAGTGATATCCACTCAAATCCCTAGAGTCTGAATCGTCTTCTGAATTGTCCTCTTCACTCGCCGAGCTTAAATCACCTGTAACAACACAAATGAGAATTAAATAAACGTCAAGCGCGTGTCAGCGTGTCACATAAGTTCCCACTCCAAATCTACATACCTCAAATACTTAATAAAAAAATCTAATGTTTGCATTTAAATTTGAATGTGTGGTACATTTAAGATTATCATTTAAAATATAAAATAATGTAAAATTTGCTTTTCAGATGATCCCACGATTTTTCGGCGAGTACGTAAACTCGTATTTTGTGATTTAACAAAAGACTGTCATTTAAATGTAAACTTGACCAAACACTTGGGATAATTTGCATAACATTAGCATAATAAATTACGTGGTAAATGGACGTAATAATTACTACTTAGCTCTTTAGTGAATGTTTAATTAATGAGAAGTCAACCAATCAAGCCAACATAATTACCAGGCTCTTCTTTATTGCTGCGTGAGTTTCTTGGAGCACGAATTCTTCTTAGAACACTTTGTCTACGATGTCTTCTGTGTGTACGGCTTGGCACTGCACCAGGCGTCTTTTTCCACAAATAATAAAATTCTACCAATTCCCCAGTTTCTTTATGAGGTAGCAATTCTTTCCGAATTCGAAAAAAGTTTTTCCCGTATTGTCGCAGACCTTTCACGAATCGTTTCTGTGAAAATAGAACAGAAGAACAAGTATAAAACAGATGTTACCATAGTACGCACACGTTGACCAACGCATAGTACGAAAGTAAAGAACAAAAGTCGACAAGAGCACAGTTCGTCCGTCTTCTCGAATATAAAGTAAAGCTCTCACCGTTTCATCTTCGGACCACTTTTTGTCAATTCCTTTTGGGACTGGACACTTCACAAGGGCTTGAAGAGCTCTCCCAGGATCATAGCCGGAATCATGGAGCTGTGAGGCGACAAAATAGATAAATGAGTAATGGAAAAAGAACCAGCGAGCAATTTGTTCCCGGATACATGAGTCAATCAACTATGGCGGGTAAATAGTGTGGAAAGGTTACTACGAGTTGATTCAATGTTCGAATCTGACCTGATATCTTGAAGAGTGCAAAATACACTTTAACAATTTCAGGTTTCTTTCAAAAAATATTTAGTTAACGACATGAACACCAAAAGCGTAATTTACCACTAATGACTAAATTAAATAATTTCTTTTATCCCATTCTCTTATTCAATTTTATAAATCTTTCTCAAATCCATGATGTAAACTCCGGACAAGTTTGTTGTACAATTTCTAAAAAAGAATTAATTCTATGCCGAATTTCTGTTGCTGAAAAGCAAAATGCGAATAATTTCAGATATCTGATTAAAATTCTAGAAACTTTTTTCAATTCTTTGAGCATGTTACTAAAACTTGAACAAATCTGACTCGTGTGTCGTGTCCATTCTTGGAACTCTTCAATCAAAATCACAAATTAAACCGTCAACATAAAAATATAAATTTAACTTACAACAGATAATGCATTAATAGTTGTGTCGTCACGAGAAGCTGCTAAACACCCGTCATCAGGAGATCCGCCATCACACTAAACAAACATAATAGGTAATTGACAGTTTACGCACAATCAAATAACCCATTGTTTCATTCTAAGTATTTGTAATTATCGTGTGCATACCATTCCAGCGAAAGCGGCCATAGAGCGGGCTGCCCGCAAATACATGACCAAATCCGCATCGACTGTGCCCCCAGGTTTCCAACATAGTTCCTCCCACTCTTCACAACGAACAGGAAAACCGATTTGGAGTTCAGGAAGACGTGCCTAAAAAGTATCCGAGTTCAATAATTTTTGAATTAAGTCTTAGAAGAAATAATAAAAATAATGTTTCAAAAATTAAACTCACTACTTTTACCTGATGTGACGGGCCGACCCGTATTTCACCCTAAAATAATAAAAGCAAATTAGTAAAAAGAAATTTATTTTTAAAATTTAAAATTAACCAAATATTCAAAACAAATCATGGCTTCTTGTTTTTACCTGCGTGGAAGCCAGCCTGCGCGTTTCAGGATTATAGCCTAAGACATAGAAGAAACTGTCTGGACAAAGTTTGAAAGTTTCAGCCAGAGAGGACAATTCAGCAAAATGCTCAACACGGCAAACACCCCTGCAAATAAAAAGTAATACATTTTCATTAGTTACAAATAGCATTACAAGAACTGATTGATAATGAGTTTCGAATCTAAAACAAAAACAATTAATTGGGATGTAAAACATTCCAGTCTCAAACAATAATTTTTGACCGAACGCTACTTGGTAAGGTCAGTTACTGTCACTATAGTCTTAAACAAAAATCGTTAATCTTACAACAAAGTCTATTTGTACTTATTTGAAGCTCTCTTTTGTCAATATCTTTGAAATTGGCACTTAAGTTCTTCCGTAAAATTAATTTATCTAAAGATGAAGTCTCACAAATGAACGAGTCTCCGTTTCGTTTCCCTTGACTGCTCAAAAACAACTGTAGCTCAAAGTTTCAAAAGCACCATTGTTGTGCGTAAAAACGCGTTATAGGAAACTTGTTCAATCAGACAAGCGTTCAAATTCTGTTTTCCCTACAGTTCGGCAAGTTCGGCCTTTGGAATTATTACAATTTGTTTGTTGAATTATTTGTGTCCTTTGGGGTGGCGGGGGTTCAAATATCAGGGTAATGTAATCCTAAATGTTTACCTGTTCGAATTTCAAGGTATAAACAAATGCAATTTGCAATTAAGAGTTATCCTAAATAGGGGAATTTATCACCTACCTGAATAGGCTTATTGCCCGAGACACGCACAAATATTATGAAAGCCCCTCAACGCCTTGTCCCGGCTTACATTTCAATTGAATTGACTATACCGCATTATTTGGCATTTACCGTACGCATCACAAAATAACACTCAACGGGACTTCTTTGATTCTTCAATCAACAATCAAAGCAAAAGCAAATACTTATCATCAACAATGCTTGTAGTGGTTAATTCATTGAATAAAAACCTTACTAAATCCTTCTGAGCTGCGGAGCCGTGAATTGTTAGGTATTCATCCTACATATAAAATGTCGTAAAACTGAAAACAGAAATCCCTCCTTTATCTTCTATGTGCGACTCCTATGCGTCTTTATTACAATCCAACATTTTACTAACAGGGAGACAATTTTTCATGTAATAATTCAACCTTTCCAAAAATGAACCCGAACCAACGTATTCCATAAAATGTGCTAAGGGCAAGTACTATAAACTATTCGTGAGACAAAAGCAGAAATTTTTGAAACAATCCAATCTAATCCGTAATTATTATCTAGCCATGTCCTAATAAAAACTTCGGAAGCCAAAAAATTCAAAGAATATAATGAGGAATAAAGAAGAAAAAAAAATCTACCGATGGATTCATAGACCAGAGCTGAGTTACATTTGAAAGAGGTTCCTTGTAATAACATAAAGAAACACATTGTGCACTCACCTGAGAACAGAGACTGGATAGGTGTCCGTCGCATCCGAAATGAAAAGTTCTCTCCCACTCACTTCCGGAAAGACAGAAACGACATCCGACTTACAACCTGCAATGGAAGAAAAGTAAACATCGTCAACTCGTGATACAAAAAAAAATTCCGTCGTAAAAGGGGGAAAAGAAAAAAGTTTTGGCAGAAGAGCTCGAGTTAGAGCAATTCCGTTTTCTTATAGTCTGTATTTTCCTCACCGTTTGACTCTAGAGCAGTTCTGTCTTGAATGAGGAGTTGATAGACAGTTTCAGGAACTTCACAAGGGCGGTAAAACCATTTGATATGGACCATAAGAGTGTCGCGTTTGCTCTGCAAGTAAAGAAAGAAAAACAATACGAATAAGAACATCGTCTTTCACAACATTTCATTGCCAAAACATGACAGTACAATTCACAATTGCTTCCCACTAGACATTAAATACACACCATAATAAATGCTAACATCTAACTTTCAAGTACGTAGGTAAATGGTAAACTGTTGGCAAACTTGGTAAGCTACGATGTACCAAACCGAATCCAATCACTGCGTTGGTACTTAGTATTTGTTCAATACAAAAAAATACACAAATATTCAAATAAGCTCGCTCGATTCTACACTTGATCGTTCTTTTATAATCAAGTCTAATTTTTATTGTCCACTCTCTTAGATCAATAACTACTTTGCATTTGTAATTACTTATGATACACCCATAATGACTTATACAAATAGAAAATCCGAAAGCCTCTTTGATACCTTTATAAATTCTAAAACCCGACGGTCCAGACTGGCCAAATAATATTAAATACAGCGCGTAGTCTTGATCAAAATTTTTCATACTTAACAATCACCATCGTTTAAAAACTCAACATTTCTAGACTTATAATTAATTTACCTGGTGTACACCATAAAAATGAACTATTAATTCAACTACCCAAACAAGTTCCACAGACAATAATAATTAATACCTCTTTACCTCCGTACATATCGGCGTGATTAATTAAGAATAACTATGGAGAAAGGTGGAATTTCACAATAATACTGATACAGATTACACGATCTCCGATAACGAAAATAAAAGAAATTAAAATAAAAATGCTCAAAAATTTTAACTTTCAAATGCATTAGGCAAGAGATAGAGAATGCCTGCATTACTTGTAGGTGATCTGAGTAAACTCTGATCGTGCTCAAGAGAATACCTAATTTGAATTAAAAAACTAAAATGTACACTGAAAATAAGAGATTATGGAAATTAAACGGTAGTCAAATTTAATTCAGTCTGTTCTGTACTCTATATGTGTAGAATCTTATGAATTGATTATAAGTTTAAAACACGCCAAGAGCTAAAACACTTCTAATCCGTAATCAGTCTCGACGATAGTAGGTTAAATATTTTACAACACTACCCAATTCAAATTGTGAATGAATTGTTTATTACAGAAGCATGAGGAGCTCGAAAATTACAGTTTCAATTACTGAATAAATTATTTCTATTAAATAATTGACTACTGTAAATTAAAACTACTGCATAATTCGAAATAGACGTTCGTCCTGATAAGAAACATGCCAAACTATACTTCTGGTAAACGAAGGAGTTTCCGTATTCCAGAAAAGCCTCTGAACGAATTCATAAAAATAATGGAATAGTTTCCTAATGTTATCCCGGAGTTCCGACCATGCGTCTGTAATTTTACAAATACTTCGACGTTCTGGTATACAAAACAGAAATAAATGCATGTCGTCCTTGCCAATTAAAATGTCCACGATTGGTTTAAATAACAAATTGAATACACAGGTAATGCTGAGGTAAATTAAAATGGGTAAATTACAATATTATAAAATCGAAATAAATAATTCCGCTTCTGTATTCAAGTTCAGTCTCAGTCAGATCAGAAAAAAACTTTCTATCCCCCAAATATCTAGCCATGGATCTATTTTTGCTGTACGCCGAAGAAATGAAAACGATTTACGATTGCTAATTAATTCGTTATAATTTTCAGTGGGGTTCTTTCTCTCTAAAACCCATTCTGATTCTTTCCGGACAGTTAATTCTGAAAAGACTCATTAACTTAAAAAAAAGCCTTTATCTATCATCTAAATTAGGAAAATCTGCATTTTCCGTGATAATTGATTCAAAGGTGACTATTCAGACATTAATAACAGTTAACTGAATGAATTGTAAAATATTTAAACGTAATTAGGGCTGTTGGATGAAAATGAAACGAACAAAAAATAAAATCTTGTACGTGTTGACTGTATTAGAAATCAATTGAAACTTTGTGTGAATTTATTTTCAGAAACTTTAAAACCGACAATTGTGCGGGTCAGACGAACAACGGGATAATTCGAGTTTGACCTCTGACATATTTGGTGCCCATGCCAACGAATT
>JAQGCA010002074.1:0-14939 GCA_034698945.1 Protaphorura quadriocellata | reverse complement strand
TTTGTTGGGGGGGGGGGGGGTAAAGATCTTTATTCGAAAAGTTCGTATTTAAAGTCGGAATTGTCATGTCGACACTCACTGATAATTCAATGTTTCATCTCTGGTGCTTTTGTTGTGTGAGCTACAAAGTTGATTACGTCCCACCTTGTGCAGTATTGAGCAAGCATTTTTCATCAAATACTATGGAATGCTTCCCTCCCAGAGTCCGAAGGAATATTTCACTGAATTAATATGCTGAATTTAACTTTCACAGCCGTTCTGCGATAATACGCATAAGAATTCGTTATGGAAAATCACAATTCGACCAATACGTTTCATTGCACCCGAGACAAAGGAATACTGGTTCTGTAATTGTAAACAAAGTGAGCAACGACCGTTCTGTGACGGTACGCATAGAAGAGCCGATATTCAAGAAGCTGTTCGTTCTTAATCCGTTGAATTGTTAGTAAATATTTAAATTTATATCATAAAATATACACTGGTACAAAAGTTTATAGTGTCAATAAACATGTTGTTCAGCAAATCAGATATTGGATGATTGTTGGATATTTTATTTGTCTGTTCCACGTATGAACTGCTTCTTCAAGTTTACTGTCTACCGGGCTCGCAGACTTTTTAGCCGACCTTTCCCTTAACTTTTACAGAAGAAGCGATATGAGCTGATGAGGTTGAGACCGAGCTGAGCCTGTGTAGTTAATAACTGTAATTAGATAGATTATTTTTCGCATGAATTCTTTGTGCAACATCTAATTTTGGATGACTAGGAAGCACTCTGAAATGGGTTGCATTTCCATGTGCAGAAAAAATGACGAATGACATTCAGTATCTGGTGAACAAAAAAGGGAAGAGACTCGGTCACGTCCACGTCCATGGCGTGCTTGTTATGTGTGTTAATCTGCACCGCCGCACACAACAATACATTGACTTCCGTCACGCATCACACACACCTTTAAATCTTAAATTGCCGTGGGTTGTGGGAAATGTAACATTACCAGTTGATCATCCAGCAATTTTCATGACATGAGCCATGAGCCACTTTATACAGTTAAGAACTCATCGATTTCCCATTATTTTGGAGCTACGCCATAAAATCATTGCAACTACTGTTTTCAAAAATCCGGAAATTGATTTATGCCGTTCAAAGTGAGGCAGAGGAGATGGCTCATTTAACCGTCCACTAACATTACCATTTTGTACTAAAAGTGTAACTGCAATGAATGGTATGAAGTATGAGACTAAGAAAATTAGTTGCAACATTATCGAAATCGGTTCGAACGATTTTTGACGATTTAAAACTATGGCGAGTTTGAAGTCCATAAATAAATATTCGGGAGGTACATCTGAGTTTTTCGAAAGTTCGAACGTCTCGGACCGTATTTCTTTAGTGAAAACATATATAACATAATAGTACTGCCATTAGCAATTCTGATCACCAAGATTTCACTTCACGTGTAGAGGATTGCTTTCATCAACTACATGTGAAGTCTTCTTACGCAGCTCTATAATCGAAATCAGTTAGGCACATAAAGATAACGGGAAAAAATCTATATTTTCCAAATTGAAATTCGTAAAACTAAAACCCAAGAATTGAGAAAAGCAATTAGGATATCGTTTCCTATAATATTTTGATGTTGTTGCCGGTTTGCTGAACTCGATAAAAGTTGCATTTTTGCCGGAATAGGAAAAACTAACTACGGGAGTATTTAATTTTGAATTATTGGACGGTTTTGCTTTTGCACCGTTTATAAGTGTGTTATAGGCACCGTCCTGGTAGGATGTAACCAAATAGCGTGATCTCTCCCGGCCTAGGAATTGTTTAGGAATGAACTTTTGGAGCGGAAGGGATAAAATAAAACAGTAATATCGTGAGAGAACAAAAAGTCTTGAAGATAAACGTGAAGAAGACATCAGTCGAAAGGGATTGTCTCATGCCCCACATTAATGCGGAGCAAGTCACTTATCTCCGTGCACATCCACTTCTCTCATAATTTATGCTTCAAAAATAATTACAATTCTTCACTCATTTCTTGCCTGTGTCCATGTCATGTCTCTTATCCCTGTCGATGTCAATGTTACTCCGCCGCACTTGAATAACTTTTTTAACGGATTGAAAACCGTTGAACTGAGAAACGTTTCCGTACCATATAAAAGTCGACGTGACTTCCTTCACATCCCCTTAGAACCGAGTTGACAGTTGAGTATTCATAAACTTATGCGTTCCTGTGATAACAGTTAGTGTACTGCCTACATGGAAGGAAACGAGATCTGAGAACCGGCAATAAATTACAAACTATGAACTTACCACGATGTCGAGTAGTATTAACTCCGACCTGGGCATTAGACTAATATTTTCTATAATCCTGTTGGGGAGTAATTTGAAAAGTTTTGAAGGTGCAGCTAGAGATGTAGAAAATAAAACAGTATTTGGAGTTTCAAAGTCGGAAATCGAAGGAACACTGAACTATGGACAATATTTTGACGCGGAAAAGTTCAATGATTTTCAGTACGAAGACAAAATGCAAAATGACGAAGAGGAAGAGAGCAGTGACGACCTCCTTGGAGGTTATGACAGCGAAAATGAGGAAATCGATTCAAAGCCATTAATTGAGATGGCTAAAAGCATGGAAAAGGAAGCAGAAGAAAAGCCGAGGGCACAGCAGGGAATTCTTCCGAAGATCTATAATTTGTTTGGTGGTACATCCATGCCTGAACAGAAAATAGATTCAACTTCTACGAAAATCAAGTCAGAGAAAATACAGAACATTGGTCCCGCCTACGATCATGGGAATTTACCGGATGATTTGTCCGACAAATATTTTCAAGATGACGTTGTTGACGATATTGCAGCAGGAATAGAGGAATCGTTGGTACTTTCAGGTCTGTGAAAGATTTTACATTTTATGCCCTATAATTTATTGTTGCGGTCATAGTCATTCTACAATTCTCTTCCGAAAGTTCAAAAAAATTAACTAAACTTTACCATTTATGAAATCGTTTTCAATAAAGCTCCGCAATTATGTGTGAAGGGGATCCCAAATAACGTCTAATGTGTAATATGTTAACTGAATTTAAAAAATGGAAATGCCGCTGTACATCTGTACGAGAAACAACCTACGTGTAGGCCAATTCCAAATTCCAATTGTAAGAATTAATAACGGCGTACGAGTGTAGTATAGATTTAGTTTATTTCTGGGTCTGGGTCTGGTATAAGTTCTATTTTCATATATCGAACCTCAGGTGGTCCAAACGGGAACAATAATGGGAAGACAGAAGAAGCGGGCGAAAATCGGGAATACGCATTATACCTGTTTCAGGGACAGTACATGGTTGAACCCCGATTAAACCGATTTATTGACGGCGCGATTAGAAACATGGTAAATGAAATGAAAGTTGAAGTCATGGATCCGCTATATTTCCGTGTACTTCCTCGAGGGCAAGTCGTGTAAGTACAACAAATTGTTATACTATTGGTTTATAGACAAATTCTGGGAATTCATAAAATACATAAATGTGTCTTTGTTCAAAGGTCAAGAGTCAATCCGAGACAGAGCGTAAAGAAAACCCAGTTAAAACTTAAACCTGGACGAAGGCGAAGGAGGCGTAGACCGTTCAAAATACGCAAACCTGGAGTGCGAGTACGGCGACGTAAAATTCCTAAACGTTTTCCTAAAACTCTTCGACTTCCTAAACGTGGTAGTAATCGAAACGCCAGCAATCGGAATCGAGCAAAGCAACGGAAAGCTCAGAATAGAAAAAGAAGGCAGCGGAATGCTATTAGAGGTGTAGGAAGTGGACGCGTCGAAGGACTAAGCAAAATTATACGCGATGGGGACGCCGAAATGCAACTATTTGGAAATTATACAATGGTAATGACGTAGTGACGTAAACATCAGGATGAATGGGTACGACTGTTCGGTGATTTTAAACATTTCGCTCATCCGTATGAATTTTCACAGATCAGGTCTCACCAGAGAATTGGCCCAGTAGTAATTAACATGCAATTCCGTACTAGACGAGGACTCCGGAGTACAGGGGCTACTTTACCAGATTTGAAAGTTCACACAGTCACCCGTGTGAGCCCAGCTGGGTCTGAAATGGTGGATTTCGTTTTGGATAGGTTCGATACTATTCCTAATTCCAATCTTGGATTATCTCTTATAAATTGCTAACTGAAATGTATACTTGCTGTGCCTTTAGACCTCATCCAGAGATCATACAACTACGCGGGAAACTGTTCCCACTCGCTGAGCGAGTGGCAAAAAATATTTTTGCTCGATTATTCCTGCCAGGTTCTTTCCTAGTTCAACGAATTCGTGAGAAAGTTGGAGTTTCACTACTTTCGAAACCTAGAATAGGTAATGATGGATACTGAGACTCCGGATTACGTCTCAATACGGAAACGTAAACATAAGTGTAGTGTACTGACATTACGATCTGTGACATTGCACATCTGTTTTGTCCAATCAAGGCAAAATGTATATCTTGAGCTGACACCGTTTTGACTATCATATCGACAATTTGACTAGACCAACCGGACGCCAGACCCAGACCCAGACAAACTCATGACGGTAATAAAACCAATGGAGCTCCTTACTTTTGACTCGCTCTGACTGGACTGGAGAAATTCTTATCAAATATTAAATTAACAATGACGTAAGAAAACTGGACAGAGACCGATGTACTGAACTGACGTTGTACGATAACGAGATCTGACTTTGTTTACTTTTTTGATGACATCTTCCGTTAAACTATATTAATTTGTCTATCAAGCAATTTGATGACAATTCTCTCCGCATTTGTTTGTAAGTGGCTTCCCAATCTTCTTTCTAATTGCCTTTGTATGTGCACAATGCTGATGTCAACTTTGTAAGTGAATAAAAAATGTAAATACACAATCAATAAAAAAAATCGACGGCTGAATGTGAATGTACAGGGATCATAAAAGAATACTGGTGGATGGTTTGATTATGATTTGAGAGTTAAAAACTTGCCTTATGGTACATGTGTATGCCGATATTCAATTTGAAAATTCAACGACAGTATTAAAATCAATAAATATTTAATTAATCTCATAATTTACGATTCAATATGGTCCCATAAGTAAAGCGATAAAAACGATTCTTTCGAATCTACAATACATAAAAATGATTTGATTTAAAGAGTTCAAAAGACTGTCAGGAAATGTGGTAAAAATACTAACTTTCGTTAAACAACAGCATTGCTCGTCCCATTTATATAATTAAAATTTGAGTCATTTTTGACTGTCTTGGTTGGGAGCAATGAGTCTGGTTTTTCCATTAGTTTCGCTCTGTTGTACATGAGTACACCAACTACTGCCAGTAACATTCCGACGCAGTTTGAAAAACTCACAGGATTTCTTAGAAGTACTAAGGAGACTGCTATGATTGCAATTCTTTTGGATGCATTGGCAACTGCATAAGTTAGTGGTGTGACTAACTTCAATACTGTGAAGGCCAAAATATTTTGAAAAAATCCTAGAAGGCCGTCAACGAAAAGAAGTGATGATACGGTGACTGGATCGTGTATCTCTGCTTGTGCCTGAAAATGCAAAATAAGATAATTAAGCTTCTATGTTAAAATATTAACTTATAGCAGCTAATCGTACCAGCCATAGTCGTCTTCCATCAATTAGGACCCAGAACGGAAAAAACATGGCAAGACTCAATCTTCCCAGTGTTGCAAGGAGTTGAAATTGATGAACCCCAGTCATTTTTAATACTTTCTTGGAGAAAATATTTTGCAATGAGAAGCAACAAGTTGCAACCAATGCGGAGATCAGACCAACCATCTCAAAATGAAATTCCGTCGCCGTGGCTATGATGACCCCGGTGATTATTGGGACCAAGCTAAGATATATTGGGGTAGTCTGCTTTTCTCCAAAGAGGACTCTCGTTAGAATCACTGTAAAAAGTGGCATCGTTGCTTTCACTAAAAAAATGTAAAAATGTAGTATTAGTATTAAATTCACTACATTCTAGATTGTTTAAAAAACAATGAAAAGAAAATAATTGAGTCATCATTATTAGGCTCGAAGGAGTATGAACACGAAGACACCAACTAAAATTTTTTTGTTTTAAGGAGTACGAACCTTTGGTATCGTACTACAAGAAACGTTAGCGGTAGTGATGCCGCGAATACCGGTATCCGCGAGTTTCGCGGATATCAGTATCCGCGGGTTACTATCGAGTGGGGTGTCTATGGAAAGCCCACGTGACGTGAAGCAGATTCACATGTTCACTTCGGATGTTAAGTTGCTTTAATACTTTTGAGATTTTACGAAAATGGGGAAAGAAGCATGGAAGGATGGTGAGTATCGAACAGACGGACGGACGTTTGGACTTCATAAGTCCTTTGCAGGACAGCGTCCACAATCTAAGTAAATATTCCACTCGGTTAACACTGGACATACCCACACTTTATACTCATTTTTGAACTACACTCACCTTTACCTTTCCATAGACACCCTACTCGCTATTAACCCGCGGATAGCTGACAAGAATCGCGGATAACGGATATCCGCTATCCGCAAAGTATCCGCGGTATGCGGATATTCGCGGTTCCGTAGTTAGCGGTTTTGCGGGTTAGAGGTTGGATTAATTATATCTCGGAAAATTGAGATCAGGCAGGGTTGGCTTGTATTAAATCAACTGCTCCTGTCCTTTATATTTGATTTTAAAAAAATTACTTAAATAAAGTAAATTAATCAATTTAAAACACAAAATGACAGCTGTCTTTCAACAATGACCAGATGACCATACCATACTCCGAAGTCCGAAACCCGCTTTGGTGCCATAGAGCTTAGCCCCTAGTTGAGGGTTTTAGAATTTGAATTTTTAACATTAGCCTTATGGCGAAGCACTAGATAAAAACGACTTTATCTCCTTAACACCCCCGCCCTCCCTAGACCCTCGGGTTTCGGAGTATGACTATTGACTATGATTAATATAAGCATGCCGGAGATATTGAGAATATTTTACATTGTATTAACACGCCCATGTTATATAGTTCAACTACTAATTTATTACACTTCAACTTCTATACCACTAATTAGACCTAGAAAGCGTAAAATAAATTGTCTCACCTGTGTGAGCATAGCTCACAGGCACCGTCCATAAACTGATATGAGAAGTAACGGATGCCAAAAATTTTCCTCCAGCCAATGGCAAAATGAATAATTTAAATATCCTCGGACTAATTTCTCCTTTTCTTTGAATGAGTCTGAGCAGTGGCTCGGAGTAAATACTTATAGACAAGAGTTGAACTATCGTGACCGTCATTGGGTATGGAAATTGATTCAGTAAAGTTTTCCCGATCACATTGTTGAGGGAAGAAAAAGTGTACCAGATTGAGCAGAGTCCAAGAATAAGTCCCCATTTTGGAGGAGCCATTCTGCTCAACAGTGATAATATTTCTTCTACTTAATCCTCCTCCGGTTCTCCAAGCCATGCGTTTTGTCAGTATTATTTTAAATCAAGTTGACTGTGATGCGAATCTGACTCCATCCCGTTCCTCGACTCCACGGACACGGATGCTCTAAATTCTAAATTATAAATTAATTTAATTAGTTCGTGCTGAAATAGTGAAATGGTATAAATTTGACTTACAGGTAATAAAAATTACAATTAACGTCACTGTTCAGCACATAAAGATTACCAAAACCACACACAGCTGTTGGGTGGAAGTTTCAAATTACACTTTTAGCTATCTGGCTATCTGTTGTCTGTCAGCCAAAAATAATGTTGGGTTCGGCACGCTCATAACACACAAGGAACATCTCCCAACTGTAAAATTGACCATTACCATTATTGATAATATTATTGTGATTCTTAATTCTACTAATTTTACCTGTTTCGCTAATTGTGATTGTATCTGTGATATATCTACACTGAATTAGATTTGGCTGGCGCTCGAAACCTAGAAAAATTTTCCCCAATCCAATCCAGAGACGATTGGCTCGAAGATGAAGGCCGTTCCATCTGAAGCTCACGAATTAAACGGAGTGAGAAATGAGAAGTACTAATTTTCAGAAGGAGTCAAAAGTAAGAATTTAATTATCAAGAAAGTGCGATTAATTGATTGCCTAGCTGGTAATGCATAATAATATGAAGTAGGTGTAGGTGTAGATAAAATTATCTCCACTTGGATTGGATTGGATACGTTTTTATTTAAGTCATTAACTCCATAGCTCACACAATATAATCGTGAAATACCTCACATTGATTCATCAGTGTGTCGTCAATTCCGACAAACTTCCGACACTTCGGAGGGCTTGGACTTGGACATAATTCCGGGATTGTCAGTTAAATCGCTATTTAAAATGGGATTGCGCGAGTTGGGATCCTCATAAAACGGATAGTCTTGAAATTCTGAGTTCCCCTTCCCATCGGTGGTGTACAATTTTGCCATTGGGCCAAAGTCACGCTTCCAAAATTTCTAGCAGTGGATCTAAAACGCCTGAAGAACTCACTCCAATTTGGAATGTCTGCCGACGAAACAATCGTTCACAACGTATATTACTCAAACTGTAATGGTACTACAGTATACAAAAACAAAACAGCGCCAATCAATCAATTGACATAAACGTTTCCGGGCTTATCGTCCTGTTCGGTCACTCGGACTCAGTCGACCAAGCTTCGCGTGAAAAACGCTTTCCTTGTACGTCTCAGGTATATTCTCACTATAACGACGCAAGTGCGAGACTTTTGTTTGCTTACACAGCGAGTACTGAAGACTGAATCATGAGGCATGACAAATTTTGATTGTTTGCACGCTTTCACTTTGTTATATTAAATAGGTTTCCTCCATTTTAAGAATTCCGAAATTTCTCGGCTTCAATTTTCAATTTCAATTTTGTTGTCCCAGGCAACAAAGTAATCGGTCAGCTGGAGAGGGTCTTCTTCACACAGTTTGGTAAAATTAGACGAATAAATCGTTAGGATGATATTAGCGTTTTAATATTCTACTCCGTTCTTTGCATATTTTGTATGCTTGATTTTCACAACGCAATGGAATGAATGTGCTAATTTACTTGTGGAGATCCCATTAAATCGGTTGATGCCTCTTTTTTTTTACCATAATGTATTTATGTAAATCTTAAAATTTATCTCTCCCGGGTAGGCTGCCAAGCAGCAGTTTAAACCTCGACCGCAAGGCACCTTTCGATGGAAGGTCGAGTTAATTTGGTAGTATGGTAGTTAATTAAGGAAATTATGATTTGGTGTAACAGTAGAGGAGTCAACTTCTCGAGTAGGCAGTACTAATTATTTATTTATATGAAATTTAGAGGTTACATTAATGAGGACGTCCAGAGTCCGGACCAGAACTTTACTATTGTTTCCAATTCGAATTACATGTGCTTAAAATCTGCTCGAGATATTCACTGTCGTGTGGTGCTGACGTAAATATTGTTCCAACAAAAGCATGTGTTCCCCACTTTTGATGGGCAATCACTTTGCAGCAACCAAGATCAACAAGTCGAAAGCCGAGTTGTCTATACCGCTCATCTGTTTCAAAAAATGTCGTATTTGTGTAGGCACCAAAAAACGGGCGCCCAGATGCGGGATCAATGAAGTCAGCCCACTGTGCTCGACTTCTCAGTTCCTTACAGAGGTCTTTGGCAGCCTTGATAAACTGAAAAAAAATTTCAATATACAAAACTGTAATATTGAACTATAGAAGTTATATGTGTATAGTGTGAAAATAGAAACAAACGAAACGATCAACATATAGACACCAATATTTTAGAGGTTTATAATTATAATACAAGGCATTCTTACACTATCGACGAGAAGGTCTCGTTCAACCTCAACGTCAGCACTCCAAGTACTCATATCGTTCTTAGTCTTGTTGCAAATAGTGATAACTGTCAATGGGCCAGTGGTCAAGTTGACAGATCGGAACAGACATGTTAACTCTATAATGGCATACATAATTACGATTACGACAAACACGTGGTTTGAGGTTAGAGAACGTCGGGAGTTACAAATTAATTTATTACCTCGTCGAAGAAGTTCTGGGCAAGACTGGGCAGTGCATTCCAAGTTTTCATCGCTTCGATTCAAACTTTTTTCCAGAGCAGCCATTTCCTCCTCCTTAATTTGTTCTACAGCTTCGTGATGTTTTATCATCTAAACAAAATTATTAAGTGTAATAAGCTATCAATGGTTATCATCTGCATTATGTCCAAGAAAACTGCAAAGCAGGATACGATTTCTCAGATAATACTAGATGGATATATATACGTACATACATAATTACATATATTAAATATCATTAATCAATATTCAAGAGGATTTGGCCATACGGCCCACTACAAAGATGTTTCTTTCTTACCTCAACTTGCCGCTGATAATTTGAAGGGGTTTCACATAAATTTCTCCAAAAAGCTAATTCCTCATCAACTACTTTCTTGTCAGCTATTAATTCTTCCGCTGTGGGACTCGCCTCTTCTGAATTCACAGGACGTTCTAAACCGACATTTCCTGGTAAACAAAATCTCTTATCTTTTGCGCCAAGACACCCTAAATTTGGATCAGGCCAGACAGTTGAAGCATGCTTCTCATCTGTTCAAAAATTAAAATGTTGAGATTTTAAATATTACATAAAGTTAATTTTCCGGCAATTCAAAAACTAACTGGTGTGGGCGAAAAGAACGTGCTCGACGTATGTATTCTTCCTCCTCCAACCTTGACTCGAGTAGTGACGAGAATTATCAAAAGCCAGAGCCCGTATTCCCTTCCCCAGCGACCCAAGCTTCTGAGAGTTCGGAGAGAAGAGCTGTGTAATAGTAAAAATTAGTTGGACTTCGTAAGTAAACGGTAAGCTGTCACACGACGAAGAATTTTATAAAGAAATAATCTCGGCACAAACTCTGTTCGTGAGAAAATATTCTTTCCTTAGTTTTAAGTTTTAATTTTAACACAATGATCCGAGATTAAAGTAAAGATTTTTCTCCACTATATAATTCTCCTAGAAAGAAATACAAGAAATTATTATTGTCGTATAATATAGTTTCTTTCCATTACTATTTGTTTAGTGGTATTCTATTTAACAGCATAAAGTATTGTTTAAAAGAATAAACATTTGTATTCTATGTCCATTGAGCAATCTTTGTATGGAAGACAGTGACTGAATAAAAATTGTTTAGTATTAAAGAAATACTATAAAACATCTATCTGAAATCTTGAATAACACATCAATTCAACTTACACGATTAGCCATTCGTAAATTTAACTGCCTGCAGTATATCACTTATCGCCAGTTCCAGTTCGAGATCTGCAGTTCTATATTTGGTTGCAGTAGCGGCTGAAATTAATCCAATCAACCCAGGTGTGTATATGTACCTGTAAATCATTTAAATATAAGATTAATTATTAAGTTATGAAGAGAAGAAACATTCATTTATATTGGAAATTAATTCGGCTGCCTTCCCTGCACCGAGACCGAGTCCATTGTCAGCTCCAAGGAACAAAAAATTTTTATCGCATATCTTCACGAATCAGGCAATTTGGAGTGCGTTCGACCTCTATACATTTTTTTTTCCAAATTTTCGGAAGATTTCCCAAGGTATTTAGCCCAGTACATTTTTTGTCAGGGATAGGCCCCCCTACCCCTCCAAACAAAATAAATAATTGGGAGGGTCATTGCTTCACAACCAATCACTACCGTAACCTTTTAATCTAAACCGTTCCTATATACTAGATGTCAAAAGCACTCCAAATTGCCTGATTCGTGAAGATAAGAATTAAAAGAATTTTGGTTCTTGGATCTGAAATTTCAGTGGAGTCAGTGCAGGGAACCCAACCAATTAATTCCTTCTCACAATTAATTAAATCTGCTTACATTAAGATTAAATGCAAATATATACATATTAATGCATAAAGTATTAATACCAAACACAAAATTGGATGAACATTTGAATTTATTTTGTAAGCATTTTCCCAATTCCAGCAATTTGCAAAATTTTAATTCTGTAAGCAATAGTCCATTCCATGCGCGACGCAAAATCAACAGAACATTAACACAACGCGAGTGAAAAACTTTGAAAATAAAAATATTAAAGTTTTCTTACCCTCACTGCCCTGATACGTTTGGAGACACACGATAAACTCTAATACCTAATTTTGAGTTTGGAAACCAGCAGTTGTGTTTAAATAAAGATGAAATTAATAAATTGCGATTTAAATTTGAGAATTCACCTTCTGACGGCACAAGTCCTACTACGGGCACCAGCTGATTCTGGATGATGTAACTTTATTTACGTCCACAATCACCCGGCGCGAAAATTAAAGTGTCGAAGGTGTATTTTGAGGTGATGCGCTGCGCTAACGTGGACATATTTTGTTGGAATCGATCCATTGCAAAATTCCATTTTCCAATTGCCCTACACGAGCAGAGAAACGGGTTTCGTCCGGAAGGAGGACGAGGACGGGAGGAAGGGATCCAAGCAGTTTTACGTTCTAAATCTCCGAATTTGGAATTGGAATATTATTTTTCATCGTCAAACTCTCAATTCCAACCAGATAAAAGTCTTCTTTTGTTTAATTTATTGGAAAAATGCCGTCAAAGGCGGAAGACATTCTTCAAGGCTTCAGAATGTAAGTAATTATTGTAGTGTACCTACATTAATATTGTATTATTTTATAAAACTTCATTTAGTTTTTTTAGTAAATTAGCAGACAGACCATTATACGAACATTTCTATTTTACTCAGTCGTGCAGGATTTACGGTTGCCGACAGTTATTTGAAGAGTAAATCAAGACGTGACGTGGTATTCCATTCGCGTTATACGAAACGGAATGTGTTGAACAGTGCATGCCTTTGCCATTCCATAGTTTTGAAATTCCATGCTGTTTCCTGAGCAAATTTTGTGTATTTGGTACTTGGAGATAGATGTGACACAACTAATTTGACTGTTTTTGTTATATAGAAACTGGATGAAATTAAGGGATTCTGACACAGGAGACATTTTATGGGAGGGAAAAGGAGACCTGTAAGTCTTAAAAAGTCTGCGTCTTTTTACGTATTTTATGACGTCATAACATTAGCATTGATAAAAATAACTTGACAACGCCTTTCCTATTAGGTAAGGTAAAGTAAAAACAAACGAAATTGAGTCTGTTTAGGCCTTTATGGACTGTGGTCAACAAACTCTTCTTTTTTCGGGAATGCCGAATGCCCGTGAGAGATGGGTCTACAGGGTGTTTCAGAAAAAGCGCATAGTTGTTTGATAATATCTTGGCGTAGTAACGAAAATTTACATTACAGGCAATGAGATTAAACCGCCCAACAACGAAAGAAAGACAAACAACTATGCGCTTTTTCTGAAACACCCTGAATAAGCGTAGGCGTCAGATTTTTAGCAAACAGAAAAAGTCGGGCCGTCGTCATGTCGCCAAGTGAATGACTTCAAATTCAAATCAACTACCCATGCCATACATTATTCAAATACGATATTCTTTCACGTCGCTATGGCTTCAAAATCTTGGAGACTCAAATTTCACTACCAAATTCTGCAGTTTTCTATCTGTGTGTACATTTGTGTCTTCGTAACCACGCCAAAAAATGACCAAACCATTGTGCGTATTTTCGGAAACACCCTGCATTTGTCGCGTTCAAGGGGGAGAGGAAGTGCAAATTATGTTTGATATACGTTTACGAGCAATTGTTTGTTCATTTTTGGCGTGGTTTCCAAGATTAATGTTACAGCCAAACTAAAATTTCTCCAGCACTTAATTTCTCACCTTAAAATGAACATAATTTACTAGATCATCACGTTGATTGTAATATTATTTCGCAATATCGCAATGACAATCTAATCTAGTCTACGTGACGCACCTGCATACTTTTCAAATATCATACTCATACTGTTTATTTTCACTTGCTCACATTTATGAAAATGAGAATTGCATACGTAAAGTCAAGATCGTAAAAATTGATTTTACAAAATTTCTGTTGAGATAAACTTCACCAATCAAATAATAGGACAATAGGACTTGATAGAATAATTGAATACCAGAAATTGCCTGAGATTGAAAATGTAATCACATATTTCTTATATTATCATTATCAGTGCATTACCTGATGTGGAACACGAAGCTCGTGTTCCCAAGGGAGTTCTGCAATGCCGAGCCGTGTCACGAGAAATCAATTTTTCCTCTGTAGAGCCCATGGAGAAGTTTCGAATTGAGCAAAAAGTTTTATTCAAAGTAAGTTCTGTAGTGCGCTTATGTTTCTCTGGTTCATTTCCGCGCATACATTGTGGAATGTTGCGTTACGATACGAAATTACACGCTCGCAGTGAGCACACGCTAAGTAAGACATCTTAATTAAGAATCCATTAGAAGATAAGTACTACTCATCTTGTACGGGCTTCTTTATTAACGTGTCTTTAGTCTTTAGTAAGCCGATATTTTTAATCTGCTTTTGACTTTTTTTATTGTTTTTACGTTTAACAGGTCATTTCCGTTGTGGCTACGCATAGACCACATTGATATGACCTATTATGTTATTGAAATTCTGACAATTTTTGACGTTCTGAAAATTCATAATTTCAGGGTCGATGTATCGAGGAATGGTTCTTTGAATTTGGTTTCGTTATTCCGAATTCTACCAACACATGGCAGAATATGATTGAAGCCGCCCCCGAATCTCAGATGATGCCAGCGAATATTCTAACGTACGTAAGATTTGACTGAAGCTGTTCTATTTTCAAAGTAAATTCAGTTTGACGAAAGTGTAATGGTTCAACTAAATTTTCAGTGGGAACATCGTTATCGAGACAAAATTTTATGATGATGAATTTCTAGTATCCACCTCTAATGTTCGAGTTTATTACGTATGATTCAAGGTTCAAGGTTCAAGGTTCTTTTATTAACAAGTCAATGCATTCCATTTCTCACAACAATAAGAATAAATC
>JAQGCA010002073.1:0-14941 GCA_034698945.1 Protaphorura quadriocellata | reverse complement strand
TACCAAATCAGAATTAAATTAAGTTTTCCAAAACAGATGTTTCGGGAAAGGTTCCCATACACTAAAAATCAGTCAATACGTGGAATTTAAATTTAAAAAAAAATCCGATCCGATCCGAAATCCGACGGATTTTTCGGATTTTGATCCGTCGGGTTACAGTTCCAATCCGCTCCGACGGATTCGGATCGGATCGGATTGACAGTTCGATCCGATCCGAAAAATCCGTCGGATTTCGGATCGGATCGGATTGCGTACCCTACGTAAGAGAAAGCATTGGATGAGATCTTTTGTATGTGATGTGTGTTGATGCGTGTTGATGAGTGCGGATGACAGTTTTTTTTGGGTTTTTATTTTATTTTTTTATTATTATTTATTCTGCACGGGTGGCTATGGTGGGTTCTACACACGTCAAAACACATCATATTTGTTGAGTCCAGTTCTGGAATTGTCTGCAGTTCAAGCTGCACTGAACTGACCACAACATACAAGACTAATTTCACTTGGTATTTGTTAATTCAAGAAAACAAGAACTAAGAAAACACATGTTAGATTGTTTTCATCTCACTCACTCGTTTGAATCACAATGTCCTTAATTCAAGGTCGTGGGTTCTAACCGTGACTTGAGAATCACTTAAGCCAAGCCTAATTGTAACAGTAGGTTTAAAAGATGCACGCATTCATGTCAGTTGCCATTAAAAGAAATTGAAACAATCGAATTATGGTGATTAACACCTCGTTGAGTGTACGGGGTGGTTCATAACTTTGTTTGCAATTTTTCGTAATGGAATACCCGTTCAGTCATGATGAGTACTTACGATCTAAATACACATAGAATGTAGGCGCATAAATCATACGTTGAGTGATAAGGCACCACATCGCAAAGTCCGACATTAACGAGTGATAGATTATTGATTTGCCATACCTGGCTTTCAATAATATAAAGTTTTTGTAATTTGGGGCATGGCGTGAAGAAATATTCATGGACTGAGTCTACCCACACTTTGTAAAACAATTAGGATTTGGAAGGGAGATAAGACTGACATTACACACTGCAGGAATTAGAATTTGACAATTTCACATAAGACAACAGAACATAAATGTTTAACACTTCGATTGTTGCGCCCAAAATATATGTGAATCTTCTGGGAACAATAGAATTAAACTCTCGTTCAGGATTTAAGAGATTGAAAGTTCAACTTCATCACAGCTGACACATTAATTGAAGTCAGAGTAATCCATGTCTATTGTTTTTTACAATTCAGAACATTTATGTTTGTTTTCAGCTCTTAAACTCATTGAGTGTGCAAATAGGGTCGGTTGAGAATTGTGAAGCTGCTCTTTGTTAGTACATTCTTAAAAATAATGAGTCTCGTTGGAATCTCATCAAATATCAATTCAAACCGCCGTCCTAATGGCGCATGTTCATCTCTCTCACTCACTCTTCAATGTCAGGGTGTGTAACCAGTTGTGATCAGTCCCTGCATTCTTTGCTTTCACATTGACAGAAGTTCATTGATATTTAAGCAGACATGAAATTTTGCAAAAAGTACGAACCCCAAAGAATCTTAGGAGCAAGAAGCTTTGTTCTGAAAATTCTAATTTATAAGATCCCGGATGAATTCACAAAATATAACATGAACCTGTTGCCAGAAATCCAGTGGTATTTTAATTCCAAATCAATTTTATTAAATTTGAGCACTTATGACTAATAACCGTAAAACAGTTTTTATTCTACTTCCACTATGAGCATTTTATAGCTTTTCTCGTACAAATTTCCTAATTCAAGTTTAATTTCCATCGGGCCACTGGTCCATGGAGCCCACAATTTGACATATAATAGGTAAACTATTGATTCAAATTTCCTATTTTCAATTCAAACTATTTTTAATCGTTCGTTTTTAGAACTCAGTACGAAACATTTTGTGATTTAAAATCAATTTCTGTTGGACAATTCATATAATGACATATAATTATTCATTGACGGCATTTAAAATATATAATTTTCATCTTATTTATTTATTTTATTGTTCAAGTTTGCTCGTTTCATTCAGTTTCTTCATGGGTTTTAACAAATTTTTACTGGAGGAATGTTCGGAGATTTTCAGAATATTTCAAATAAGAATTCTTAATAAAATTTGCCAGCAAGACATCCAGAGTTGACTTGGTGATTTATAGCTGTTCTCCTTAGTGGGGATAAACGAGGTGAGCTGAAAATAAAAAAATATTACACATTTTTTAAACTATTGAGAACCGACTTAGTTTAGAATCATAATGTCATTAGGCTATGCTGAAATACATCACGAATGTACTGAAACAAAATTCAAAAGACTTATGGAGAGTTCGACAAATAAAAAATAAAACGTTGTAGTACAAGAGCAACTTGGGTGGGTGTAATTTTACTACTTACGCATATGTGTGTCATTTCGCCGTACAAGCATTTCCACACCGATTGGTCACCGAGTGCTTCCAAAATTACGCAAATGATTATTCTGATCAACAAAGCTAAAATAAGATTTCGTTGAAAGTCCCTCCATAATTCACACAAAGAATGCTTCCGAGAGCTCATAATTCTCTGCCTTTGTGTTTAGCCTGGCAAACCCTGCGGCTAAAGAGTCACCAATTGACACCTGACCTGGTCTGTGGTTACGACTGACTACTGTTGAACTGGATGATGCGAACTGAGTGTTCATGGGCTCTCGAAACGTTGGTCTCACTTCAGTTGGACTTTCTGAGAGCGACTTACTCCGATGCCACCTTCCTCTCCGCCATTCCCGCCGTATACTCTCCTAAGTAAACAAAATATCCCTAATTAGTATCAGTCCATTGTTACATGGTCGTGCTACGTTTGAAATGTTTTGGCTAGGGTGGAGATATTCTGAAACCGGGCCTTTGTCAACTGGGTTTCTGTATCTGTCCAGTAATAGGGTGAATTTGCATGACCAGCAGATCAGATATCCCGAAAGTTCTCATTAACATAATATTTGGGACTTGGGAGTTCCAAATTCCATTCCATTTGTGCAAAAAATAATACAAATTGTCGGGAAGAAATTACGCGAACATGCATTATTTGGCAACGTTTTGATGATATATTGAAGTAGTTTCTTACCGGTGAGCTGATGGCGCTAGAGGTGCTGATCTCAGAAGATGTCAGACTAGCATTACGGCTGTGAGACTGAGCTTGGACATTGTCATAGAGGGAGGTCGTGGAGTTTCCCATGAGGAAAGATGTGGGGAGATGTTTGGCATGACACCCGAGAATCAGTTTCGGTATTCCCCATTGATTGGCAATATTCTGTGCTGGAATCACGGCTTCGTCCCCCTCCAATTGGCGCTTCCACGCATCCACCTCCTATCGTAAGGAAAAATTGAAACCTCTGATGTAGAAATCAAGTAAGAGGTTGAAATCAACATTTTATACAATTAAACCATCCAGGTGAAATGACCACCGATTCGGCGATTAACATTGAAGATCAAATTCGACTTCAAACGTTGGGATCAAATATCAGATGATTTGTAATTAAACTTTTAGATCAAGGATCAACCAAACCGCGACTTCAAATTTGTGACCAGACATAAAGTTAACTTGTAACTTACCACGTGGAGTGTGTAGTATTTGGTATCAAGTAGGCTTTTGACGGCATAGCGAAATAGAATGTCCACTAATTCACTAGCAGTCGTACTCTCAGAGATCATGATACTTTTGTACAGCCACTACGAACAAAAACATTTTAATTGAAAATAAGTTAATAGCTTTGAATCTCTCTAAACCGCACGGGTATTTCGAGATTGCAAATTCATTTTCAAATTATTACCCCTGCAGTGTTGGAACCATCAAAGACTTTGACTAGAGAGCCACGTTTCATTTTGAGGCAGAATCGGGCTTGACCTTTGGGATAACATTCTTGGAGTTGTAACGGCGTCGCAGTATCTTCTAGCTGAATCGAAGCTCGAGTGTCACAACCTAAGATATTCAAATTTTCGAAATTATAATTCTGTCATCACCGTTTTAAGGATATACGCGCTGGCATTGACTAAGGACTGTCATTGATTGTCTTACCATTTGGCCCCCTGATGTCCACTTCCATGGTTAATTGAAACAACCGTGGATCCTTGAATCGAACTTTACATTTTGCCAAAAGTGCTCCGATGACTTCTTCGCAGGTTGTGCTGTGGGTCACTCCGACTGTTTTATACTGGATGTCAGGTCGAAGTTCACCCGCGTATACCCTTATTGGTACCTGAAAGTAAAACCATCCGAAATTCAAACTCAGGTACACCAAAGTAGACTTATCTGTGAATGGCATTCAAGCGCCGTATAATTTATTTGCACTTAGACGCTTTATGGTAATGTAGAATAAAGTTTCAATGGGCTTAACAAGAAAAATGGAAAACTACCCTCAATTATTCCGTCGTGTCTCTTTATCCATAACTAACATTGTTAGCTTGTGTAAAATCCTTGGGAATAATTATAATTTCTGAAATCGAAAATGGAAATTGAAATTCAGAAAAGAAGGCAATTATAACTTATTCGTTCAAAATTGTAATGTTATGATACAAATACCAATGACATTGCAACCAAATATGGACGTGGAAACTATTGAAGAATGCATCGATTTCACCAGCGTGTTACCGAAACTAAAATTATATTTCTCAGTAGACTAACGGTAAAATTTTCTATATGTTTCTCCGCACGATTTTGCACTAAAATATTGTAACGACCTCCTTTACTAATCAATAACAAAGTTGCATTTATTTTATTTTTTATTTTATTATTTGTTTTTTACCTCGATAATGAATTGATACTTGGAATTTCAATATGAATGATTTCACAGTCAGACAATCCTGAACGCATTTCCGCAACCAACAAATTAAAATTCCGGATTTGAACGTTTGGGTTCCATTGCATGCATTCTTGTTCTAGTCACCACACCCTTTCATCAAAATGATGACAGAGTTGAACTGAGCTATTCCTATTTTGCATGCAGAGAGTTCTTTCAGTTTTTTATCATGACATAATGTTGCCTCTGACATGACATAATACCAAAGGAAGAGCCAGAGTGTAACGACAGCAATAGTCCGGCACTCAGAGATTCGAGAGTAAAAATTCCCATCACACTGTACAATAAATTGCATCGTAAGGGCAGCAAAGTAAAAAAATGATCTTTTTTTGTTTGCAACTAGTCAATGATTTTATCCACGCACGTACCAGTTTTTTTGAATACCGCTAAAAAACCGTTCAATCATCGTAGAATAAAAAATAAATAAAAAAAAATATAGTATAAATATAGTATACTATAAATAGTGGCATTGGTCGATACATAGCCTTTCGCTAGTGGTGAGTTGGATACCCGGGCATTGGTCACAAATTTTTCCTAACACTATGGCTATTTTTCCTGGGACAAATGGAAAGGAAACCAATCTCTACAGAAAAGTACGCCTAGTAGTTAACAAGACCTTACGGTGAATGCTAATTAAATGCGAATACATTTAATTCTGAATTACTTTATATCGTCCTTTTATAGGGGAGATGGGTGGGGGTGTGGTCGGTTGTTTCTAGAATTGGGACACCATAGCTACTCTTTAAAGTACGGTTTGAAATGAATTATTTACATTTGTGAGCTTGCACATAAAGTTCAGACGAAACAGAAACTAATCCCATATGAAATATGTATAAGAGAAAACGTAACACCGGAAATGGTTTATTTTATTTATATTTATAAGCATTACATGAGTTTGTTCCTTGGTTGAGTTTTTGTCGGATCGTATACATTCACCACTGCTCTCTAATGAACGGCGGATCGCATACAGTAAGACGCCACATCTGCTGTCTAATGAACGGCGGATTTAATGACTGTTTAATTACACAAGTCGATAAAAAACAAAGGAACGTGTATAGAAAATCCAAACAACCATATTGAAGTAACTTTATGGCACCCTTATCACAGAATTGAGACCGAATCTACCAACATACACATAAAAGGGTTAAAGTTTTCCATTGTACGCTGCATTCAGAGGTTCTCAAACACGAGAAGACAGGAAACAGAAGCACGTATGTATTTTGCATGGGATAGTGGATTCATTGTTAAGTCCATCAAAAGAAATCCCAAAAAAGGAGTCTGGAATTCTTTTCCTCCTCAACTGAGTTTTTGCTTTCTTACCATCTTGACATGACTTTGACTACAGCTGACAACTCCTCGCTAACAATGAACCTGGTTAACATGTAAATACCATACAAACAGACTCAAAATCGAAACCGAGAGATGCTCGCGAGTATGAGGTTAGGAGAAATGTTCGTTCTAGAATTACAACCATATCCTTCTATGCACATTTTATCAAAGTTTGCCATAAGTGTCATTTGTCAAATGCATAGCCAGTGATAAGGAATAAAAGAAATATTCCTGACCACGACAATTGTAATTAGAAAGTGAAAAATTGGAACCTTGCCGGATCTTTGCAATATGAAATTCTTGGCAGTGTTTTTTTTTGCGAAACAGTAGAATTTTAATTTCGAGTTCAATTTCAAACCAATAGGGAGATTTTCGTGGATTGAAATGTAGAAGTAGTGTAGTATCACATCATGTCATGTCTATGTTGTCTTTGGCACGGGCAAGTCATTACAATTACACTTGAGTCAGTTTTGGTGTACTTAACAAATCCATAAATCCATGCACACACGTACAACATGCTTACATCGTGTATTTGTACTCCCATGTTGCACAAGTACAATTTTATCTACTTTTAGAGCTTCCGCCTCTTGTGTAAACATTCGTACTCAACAAACAGATTCTTGATCGAGCATGTGTATTATTATTCATTCTTACTACAAAAACTAGCTTACAAAAATAAATAAGTCGATTTATATATAATGGACACACAGTCGGATAACTTGACGCAAATTATTCCCTTGCGAGTTAGCCCTGGCTTATTTTCATAGAAAGTCCTAGGAAGATTTTGTTCAGTCTGATGTCAAAACAAATTGGCGATCTACCTGTTGATCACATCATCATAATTGTACAAATAAAGTAAATTCTTTTTGCCGTTCAGGCTTGATATTTCGAATTATTTGATCTAAAGCGAGAGATGTGAGAATAACTCGTTTCAACGTACTCCGGGCATGGCATTTGAAGACATTTAAATTAATTCCAATTTTATTTTTCACTTACAGTTCTGACAATTAAAATCGTACTCGTTTTTATGATTAACAGAATTTCGTGATACTTCCACTGAATTGAGCAAGAGTGTAAAGTTGTAGACATTCGGTAAGATACGAGGAAATGCAGGGACAAAGAAATAGGCCGGAAACAGTGATTGGAGTCACCGCATTGCACGCTTTAAAATTTAGTACGGTTGGAAAATAAAAGTTAGAAGTTAAAACACCATACCCAAGGGACAAGACAGAAACAGAACTTTAACTTTAGTGTTTTTTATTACACTTTTTTGAACTATATTCTTCAAAAGAAAGAAATTGCACGTACGAACTAATGACCGTAGTTTACAGACCTCATGGCACGCACAAGGGTCCGAGGCTAATCTCAATTTTGTCTGTACAAACGTGAATTTCCGGAGAAACAAAAATAAGCGCAGTTACTGTTAGAGTAGTGTCAAAAAGTTAAATCCCGAATTCAAGATTTCTCAGGTATATTTTCAGATAAAAAGCTAAAATTACAGGTATGACACATCAAAAAACAGCGCACAATAGTTACTACAAAAAAACTAATGCACGCAGAACTGATCGGGCAATGTGTATGATCTGAGAGATATGTACATGGACACATGTGTATCTCACACTTTTCAAAATATTCACTCGATCAATATGTGCTTGATCGAGTCCCGTTGTTAAGAACCAAGTCATAGAAACATATACGCTTACAATTAACCAGTTCATTCATTTCAGAATTACGAAGGTAATTAATGGAACGGTCAAACGATTACATTTGACTACACTTTTTATTCTTTGGCCTCAGAGATTGTCACGACAGGTTTAAAGTAAAAAAAAACAGGAATATAAACCACCCCCAGGTCTAATGATGTGAGGATGGCACCTAGTCCTTTCACACAGGAATGAATAACACATAAGACAATAATCATGTGGACGTGTCTTTAGATCGCGTGTTACGAAAATATAGAACAATTTTGTGCACTGAACTATGTGCCAAATAATTGGGGACGCTTTTAAATTGCCAATTTGTGTCGAATGTCTCTCTCAGTGCCTTTATCTTCATGCATTCATTGTAAATCTTTTAAGTGTCCTCAACCAGAAACTCCTTGGTTAGCACACTTGAACTGAATTTCGCGGCAATATGCTATAATTTCCTAGTTTAGTGAGAAATTGAACTATTATGTGAAATATTTGCAACTGTTTACAACTAAATTGCTGTGTATTAATGAATGCCGGAGTCTGTAGAAAATAATAGTTTAGAGCCACGCAAGATTCTTTCTGACCCTTTGCAGATAGGGTGGGTGAGGGATGGAAGTGTGAATTTTGAACGGCATTTGACGCTGCGTGCATCGGCGCTAAAAATTATTTTACTGAAAATAAAGAAAAAAATAAAGCGCAGAATAAAAATAAGGATACAAATGTAGTAAATGCAAGTCCATTGCAGCATGATAGTATGGTTGGCCCATTCTGTCTCGCTGTGCTGGGGATCGATTCCTCGGAATTGCACTCCCGGTGGTTGCTTTAAAGAGGTTTTTTCCACTGGTTTTTCCTACTACTAGATGGTACCTACGTTGTACGTCTCTAGGCCAAATGGGAAGCAACCCAGAAATACGCGACGTTTGATTCGGCCTCAGCGGCTATTTCAATTAATGGGGTGTATTTTTTTTATATTAATGTAGTAAATAAGTTCATAATAAAAATATTTACACTATTAACAACAGCTTGTAATGTCATGAACTTGGACGAAATGTTTTTCACCGACTATATGTATATTGTAACAAAGAATGAGTTCAATTTTGATAATGGTTAAGATTACAGCAGAAAATGGACGAACAAATCAATTACAACCGGAACATAACAATGAGAAATGAGAAAAAATAACCATTAGGCTTTTACGAATGTGAACGATTATGTATTATTATGATTATGTATGCATTGTATGCATTCTCCGACCAAATTTCTTCTAATTTTATCTAATGCCTAGTATTAGCGAAATCTGACTCTGAACAGAACAGCTGTGTCATTGACTTTATTTTAAAATCTGAATCTATGATACTTGTTACGTGTCACAATCTCGATAATAAACCAAATTAATTAATTCATTCATTTAATCAACTCCAAATTTTGCTGAGAAGGATTACAGTTTGGTATTTCTTAGAAAAAATTATCGTTGAAATCAATTCCATACGTTTCCTGAATAATTCTTACACAAATTTTGAAATATTGTGTCAAATCTAGTTCTCATTTCCAAGAAATCCAGTACTTGAATTTCCAGCTACTTCCACCGAAAGAGGAAGACTCGTCGTGCGTCACAGAATCGCTTGCGTGTATTTTATTTTTAGCTATGTGTGTCGGTTCCTTTTTTTGATATGGTTGACCAGAATTTTGGTTCCGCCTCGGCATTTTTATTCATAAAGATATCTCGGAGATACTTGGACCCCATCAAGACGGACGAAAGGAACCCGAGTAAAGATAAGATTGTATTTTGACGAGAACATCCACCAAATGCTATGACAGGTCAGAATCAGATCAAAGCACCGCACGACAACGATGGTTCTCAGAACCGTCAAAGTGAAATGAATGAACATTATGGTTTTTCGGACTTCTACGGCTTATCTTTATTTTAAGAGGGTAGAGTGAAACCTGCGTACAATGGACGACATTATGACAACAAATTTAGAATTCGGAGGAAATATGACTCCTCAAGATATGACATATGTGTGTCGCGTGTTTATTTTGAACTTTATCGTTATCTCTTATTTCTTCAGTGATGTTCTTTGTAAAATTAAAATTACAAAAACTCCCGGCTGTGATAAAGATTCCGGGTGTTCTGGACAAGCTGAATGCTCCCTTAGATTTTAGTATTAGAATTAGTGAATATTAGACTTAACCCTCACCCGATAAGATCAAAAAGAAGGTGGGTAGAATTTAATACCGTGTGCAATATTAATTAGAAATTCCTGCTTCAAGAAGTTTAGTCCTGTTGGCTGCGAACGCGTTTTGTCATGGCGCTCAATGTCAATATACATTAATGTGGGTATACGAAATCTCTTTATCTAACTTAAAACGTTAGTAAGGACTGTCGGGATTTGCGATTTCAAGTGTCCATCCTAAACCACAGGCGCGATGATTTCCTTACGTACTTAAATTATTAACACAAATTTACGAAATTAAAATTTGACCTTCCGACATTTTGGTCATGTTTGTGCGCAGGAAAACCGGACATTTTTTTAACGTCAGTTTAGCCGGTACATGTTGTAAGTGGAGAACTTGAATGAATAAATAAATAGATTATAAGATAAGGAAAAAAACATATGCCAACCGGGGCTTATTTTTGGACTGTCTTAATCTAGTCTAATTCAATCTTCAAGAGTAACAAATAGCACTTGTAAATGATGAAAAATGCCTATCTGGTTTGAATTGGTACGGATCATAATATCATTGTACCAGACTGCAGTTAATTAAAATGTAACAAGCTTTAAATGTAGGGTAGGGTGGTCTAATTTTCGCCACTTTGGAGAAGTGTTCTAATTATCGCCATCCGCCATTTATGGGCGTGCTTTGAGGATCCCATGGTCGCGTGGTTAAGGGGGTGGCGAAAATTAGCACATCTGTTCACATTTAAACTGCCCGAGTGAGAATGATGTAGCCAGATATAGACGATAATTAGCACACCTTCTCTTTTGTGTGTTAACGTTTCCCATTCTCGGACAGGTGTTCTAATTATCGCCACTTCCATATGTGGGCGTGCTTTGGAAGTCACATGCTCGTGTAGTTAAGGGATGGCGATAATTAGCACACTTGCTCGAAGGTGGCGATAATTAGACCAGCCTACCATATTTAAAAGAACAGTTTAGTGACTGGTTCAAAATTTCATACATTGTAAAATTTATAACAGTCTACTTCGAATTCGCAATTCAAACTGAAATATACGACAGGCAAACTTCAGGCATTTAAAAAAAAATAAAAAAAAAACTGGCTAATTTGCAACAGCCTGAGTTCTTAGAAGTTATCCGACTGATGATATCTCTCAACCTAATGTGGATATAGTGACCGTGTAGAACCTCAAATGTTACAAGTCGCGGCGCTGATTAGATTTCCGTTGAAAATCACTCAGATTGAGTACCGGAGATGTCATGATTAGGACCCTTTTATGACATTGGATCCTTGTACACGCTAATGAGGCGGACCAAAATCAAATGAATCATCACTTAAATACAAACAGGATTATTTATTATTAAGTTTAACTGTATTTCCTTTAAACAAAACTAAACTCAAGACAGGAAGATTGAAGAGATCTTAGGCTCAGCATCCGGGACGGGAGTCAGTGTTTTATGGCGTACGCCATTACTGATCTACATTTCAGAAACCGAGAATTCCTTAAAGTCATTTCCGGTGGCCTCGAGACTTTCCCCATTTAGAGGTCAGACTGAAGGCATCTTCGAAATGTATCTTGTTACTGTTACAAAAAACCATCTCACTGAAAATCGGATATATGGACAACGAGCGTACCGTTCTACCATAAAAATTCAGCGGGTATTTTCCGAATACTTGGTTGTGAACTCAAACATTCTGGATAAGTTTTAGGTGAAGCATGACCATTGGGTGAAAATTCGACATTTACAAAATTGAGGAAATATTTCACTAAGAAAGTAGTTCAGCTGTGCGTATGGTGCTGGTTGATAAGTGTTAGTAAAACCCATTTGTACGCCAGTGAGGGAAAAAGTAAGAACACGTAGAATTTAGATTAGCCTAATTAAATTCTATTGCTCATTATACAGGGTGTTCCAAAATGATGTCTCCACATTTGATTTAACAGAAAATCCGAGTTGAACGTAACGTGGCATGGCTTAAAATGAAGCCAATGAACTAGAAGGATGTAAAGGTGTGCCTTGTTGTGATTCTCGACCAAAAGCCATCCAGCGACGGCTTGACCAATGCACCAGGCAGTCCCATTCTTCGAGTGAATTTGACTAGAAGATCAGGGAGAAAGCTAGATTTTGATTTTTCACCCATCACCCATAAAATCAAGTATGGAGATAGCATTTACGAACAAACCGTATGGTTAGTTCTGATAAAGTTGAAGTTACATATCCCCCAGCGTGATAGTGACGACAAGCGCGTGCCACTCAACATCAGTATTACGTTCACTGTTCATTTCCTTGATAATTGTATTTTGTGAATTTCCTGTACGGATAGAGCACATATGTAAACGGACACGAACAGAACTTAATTTGACGATACAGGAGTGAGTGGATTCTAGCAACAGAGACCAGGGAGAAAATTACCGTATATTCTCTAATAAACCGCGATCTTTAATTGAGTCCGGTCATATTTTTAGAATTTCGAAATATAGACCGGTCTCTAATACAACCCGGTCCAAGCACACGATTCTGCAAATACAGCCCATGAGCTCTATTAGAGATTTTACGGTATGCATTTCGTCTTGGAATTGAAATGCTTGGTAGATTTCAAAGGACAATCGGGTTATAACTGTTTAGGGTGTGCTTCAAAATTAAATTTTGATTTTTCGGAGTCAATTGTCTACTTGATACGTCACTACTTGATTTCGTGAGGCAATAGATTTAGGTGTCAAGTGCGGAATATCAAACCTAAAGGGTAATCAATATATCCATTCTGGTATATGATCCAAATTGGACTTCGGTGTAGATCTTAGAAATTTGTGCATCAAATCATACAGGTCATAATGGATCATCTCAATATCCGTGTATCTTTGGTTTATGTTGGATTCGTATTCGACACATATTTGGCCTAGGGAAGGCGCTCGAAATAGCTGGAGAAAATTTTATACGAAAAAAGCCTGTTCAATGTAACCACCAAATCCGCCTAAGGAAATAAGCCATGACGATAGCGAAATATTGATAGCAATTGCGTGCACCAATATATTACTGACTTAGACCTTTGAGCCCTAATTGGTACGGTCACATTTCTTTCGAATTCTAAGATGGCACTTGCTTAATTGCTAAAAAATAACTTAGTAATTAGTCTTCCAATTAATCTTCTGTAATAGCACGCGTGGTATGACTGAAAAGTGATGACTCAACATTGAGTCGTATTTAATTTTATAAATATCTGGGTCGTTCCTGATCACTGTCACTAATGACGCAGTTTTGCTTGTCCACTGTGACCAAATTTAGTCCTGCATAAATTTAAATGACTGTTCTCAGAATCAAACTGTACCAATTAATCATCTTAGGACATAAATCTGTCTTGAGCGAGTGTTCGTAAGAGAAACGCAAACTATTAATAAATTAGACTTCCGCTTCCGCATCCACCACATATCAACGTCAGCAGATTGACTTGACTTGGAAAAATAAGTCCATCCCAGATATTGTGTGCCGTCGTTTGTCCAGTGCAGTGGCTTGGACAGACGTAGACACAGTCAACACAATAATATTTTGACTAGCTGAGTAATCCCTTCACTTAATTCTGTGGAATAATTGTAAACAAGATGATGCAAATAAGTAAGTACCTTATAAGTGGTTATTCCAAGAGGGTAAAGACTCAATGATATCGGTCTGGACATTTCTGGACAAGAATCTATGGCTGCCGATTTATACTTCTGGTGAAACATGGCTCTTCTGGAGTTTTACAAAATAAAGTTTGCAGTATTTTTAATGAAACTGCATCTTTAGTGTGGAATTCGAGCAGTTCTTGCAAGTATTTTTCATGAAACAAGGCCCGGGTTTGTTTTATATACGATTGTAGGAGTTTACTAGTTTTAAAAAAACATGGCCCCTGAACGAGAGATACTTTAATCTAATGATTGGAATTATCTGGACACATTTGTTCTCGGTATTCCGATCGATTCACTCACACTCCAGGCACAATTACATAGATTGGCACTACAACCTCGCAGTGATATTGAGTGCCTGGTTAGTTAAAAGTATCACCGTAATAAAATAAATATTGTAGAATTCGATCACAACACATCACAACACAGAATTTAATACAGAGGTGTAAATAACAACTAGACTGGGCGATGGACCTCTGCCCAGGTCAATGTCGTTCATTCACCAAAGAATGGAAAACTGAACCGTTCAGTCTATGGACAAACCGTGTTCTCTGTTTAAGGTCGCTAAGAAACAAATGCAGCGGTTTTTACATTTCCGTTCACATAAAGTGGAAAAGGCAAGGAAGACTTGATTTTAAGGAAGTGGTTCATTAACAATTCAGTTCAGTCAACGGAGAACGGATTCTGAAATTAATACAATGCAAATAATAAAAACACAAATGCTAATGTTCAGAATTTACAATTTTCCCAGTCCACCGCAGTCACGACACGGGTAATCTCACTGTTTTGTTTTGAATTAATTTTCTCACAAGAATTAATTTAATTGTGTGTTTTATTGACCTTAAGTTATATACAAAGGAAAATCAGAGTCATAGTTTATAAACTTAAGCCGAGAACGGTCGAATGTTAAGGGTCATTACGAATTCTTAGAAATCTTAAGCATTACCACATGACAGTTGTTCCAAAAAAAGTAATAGTATAATTGCCATTGAAACATAAAATCAGTCGTGGCGGGTCAGAGGTCACTCGAATTAATGCAAAATATAATATTCAACGTCTCCAGTTAAGGGAGATCTGAAATCAAAATTATCACTAAATGATTATTTCTAGTTATACCGGTAGTGGTCAACGGTCAGACAAATTGACAGACGTGATGTTAAAACCTCGGAGGTCGAAGGTCATATAGGTACGAAACTCCACGTTGAACGCAGGAAAATATTGAAGAAATTCTACAACCCTATTTCGCC